>JARDVA010062195.1:0-12131 GCA_030265315.1 Mopalia swanii
AGCTCTTCTGTCAATAAAAGTAAAAATGCACTACATTAAATTGTACCGTCTGCTTTGTTTGTCACTGATAAAATGGTTTGACAATTATAATTGTCTACTTTTCAAAAATTGTGGGTTTGCAAGAGATATTTCTGCATTTTTAATAAGCCTACTGGGAAAGTTTTGATCGTGTTTGGCATGTAGAATATGACAAAAAGTAAAGTACATGTAGATCAGATATTAATTGAACCACTACAAACTGGTATTTGCTCAAACTTGAACTCACACAATTATCCGCTCTCTATGCAGCGACATGACATGATAAACTATTAGAAAAAGTTTACCGCCTATTACAACATGTCTAAAGTCAATATTTGCCGTTTATTTGAAGTGTATTTAACTTTTGTATGTTTTTTTTACCGAACTTAAATAAATAATTCTGTATTTATGTTCAGGACCATAAAAAAACCATTTCAACATTTACGGCCACGTTGAGTTCTAGCCTGTACTAATATATATTCCCACAGAGAAGAAATGCTTTCCAACAGTCCCATAAAAAACACAATTGGAGATCCTTTTCATTATATAGTTGTTTGTTTTTTGTCTGAAGCAATTACTGTGAGAATCCAGTCTTCTCATTGAGAAGTGAGTTTTTGTTTGGGTTGTCTTCTCTCTAAGTAGTTAGCGGACTGACGATAAATTTACATATATTGATTGGTCCACGTCTTCATTTTCTGCTCTTTAATGAACCCTGGATGGTTTTTGCGATGCCTCATTGAACATTGTATCAGAGGCAATGCAGCTACTGTATGTTTAAATACCACAGCATCCTATATTGTTTGCAAATATAATATATGTAGTCAGTGTCTTAGCGAGGATTGGAAATCTGCCTGTCATAAATCCTTGTTTTCAGGAATTGTGACGTGAAAATTTTCCATTTTCCTATCTTTTCCATGTTAAGATTCTCCATTTCTAGCTGTGATTTGAGTCGTTGTTTCGTAAATGACTTGTGGGCGAGTCTCTAGTTAAGACTATGTATGTTGGTATATGTAATGTAGCATATGTCTATGGTTCAATCTGAATGAAATTGTATTATTTAATATTTTTTATCAGTTCGCTTAAGCTGAAATAACATTTATCTGTAGCACATGTCACTCGCGCAGATTGTCTTGTGAAATAAAGGCAAATAACCTCGGGAATTTTTATTTACATTTAAATTGTGTCCCGTGGCAGATTTCTTTCTCTGATTTGTGACCAGTGGTGGTTTTGAACCCATTCATATTAAAGGGTCTTACGTTTCCAAGTAACGTTGAATAAAGTTCACTCTGCTGTAGGCATCTCTTATTGGCTCAGTGACTGCGCGCTTAGGGTTTGCCTTAGAAATTGCTGTGTTATTTTCGGGGACATTTTATAGCAGTTTGCCTTAATCTTGTGATCAGCAGTTTTGACGTTAGAAAGCCTTTAGGACAAATTACTGACATGGTGGCGGGGCTGAGGAATCAACGGGACGGTTAATGGGAATTGTAAGCAAATAATGCCCCTGACTTGTCCCGCCATGTCAAAAGAGGATACGGTCTATTTTAGTGGGTTTTATCTCCTCAGCCCGCATCGTTATGCTTGCAGTGTTTAGGTGAGCGGGTCATGTCTAGCTTAGATAAGTATGGTCAATTTAGCGCTCAACCTTAACCAAACCACTTTCAGCCGTGTCAGATGACGACAGCCGATTTTGTTCTACCGTGGCTTTATGTTGTCCAGATGAAGGACAACAGCACACAACATGAGTATCTTCTTACCAGTTCCTGTCCTGACTTCATCCGGTCGCTAGCAGGAGGCTGCGCGAAGGATACTTTTGTGTACTGTTTCTAAAGTTGTTGTGTCCTTGGAATACTAACAAAAGATGCGCGCCGATCTCTTGGGATGTGTGTAATGTATCGACTAAAAGCTGCTGGTCTTCGAGTGCACGTCCTGTGGTTGGTCAAGCGAGAGTCACTTTTGCATTAACGTGTATGGATTTATGATATTGATTCAGAGATATAAACCCCGGCCTTTCGTCGAATGCAAGTAGTTGAATAGCGTCTCCGGTGTCTACTACACTAACTAAAGCTTTTGCTGAAAATCATGAAGAAAATGGATGGAACTAATGAGAAAGATTAGTAAATGTGAGAGAAGGATTTTCTTTAAGCTGCAAACAGGGACTTTAGATAATGAATTAAATTTCACCCACGGAGAGTGATAAGCTATGCGTTAATTTGTGCCGTCTGGTGGCATGTACGTGCCGTAATCTAGTCTTAGAGGTAGACTATAGCGGTTTATTAATCAATAAGCCTTGGCCATAGTCGCTGGATTTTTGACGTGGTCGCTCGCTCGTTCTTTTTTTTTTTTTTAGTGTGTGGGTTTTTTTTATTGTTGGGGTTTTTTTTCGTCGACAGTAAGTGACAAGTGAGCTACCCTTGTTTCGTGGTATGTGTGTAAGACAGCCAGCGGCTTGTAATTACTGTCCGATTCTCTTGTCATGGAAATCGGTTGACGTACCGAGATACTCCCGCCGTGTTAACACTTCAAGAGCGAGCAGTGTTTGGCCTGGCGATGTGTTTGTAGTTATCGGAGTTAAGGAGAACGGAGTTAGGCGATGCTGGGTTGGCTGATACCGCCTCGAGAAGATAACTAAGCCTTTCTAGGCAAAGAACCTTAGGCACCTGTGGTCCACCGTGGAACCGAGCCGAAAGGTCTACCTTAAATCTTATCAACGCTTGGCGCATCTTCATTAACTTTATTTCAATATCGGACAGTGTCTTATAGTCACGAACAGATGGCGCGTCCAAGCCATACTTTACCAAGATATGGGTATCGGCGATATAACCAATAACTTCAGTCAAGTGGAAACCGTTTAAATGGGGATTGCGGTTTAGCCTCGGGGGGAGATGTCTCAAAACTGAGGCTTTTATCAGCAGGAACGAATTAATGTTGCGATGAAAAGAAATAGCCAGAAGAAAAACCTCCCTCATGAGTACCGATTGGCTAGGGGCGCTACAGTAGACAACTAATAAAAAACAGCGGTTCTAACTAAATGTGAGTTGTTATATAGAAACTAGAAGTAAACAAATCTGCGTTCATATTCTTTGGAATTGTTTTGGGTTCTTCATCCGGGCTGTAAAACTACCTGGTACATTCTCTCACGTACGTGTAATTTAGTGTGTAGCGATTGTTTGGGAATCCAGCTGGCTTTAACTCCAGTTCTATCTCAATTTATTTGATGAGAACTCTTGACAGTTTAAGCAGCGAGCTGACGAAGCAATGAGCGCCTTTGAAATACGGCCCTCTTGTACTAGTTGGATTTGTCGCGCTGATAATGTCGATAATTTGCTGTATGTGATCGATCCCGGAACGGTGACTTATCCCCCAACCCTCGCCGTCATCCGCCTTCTTCGACTCTAACCTATCTGTCTCGATTCTGCTGATAAAGTTCACCCGGAACGCGGGTATCTTGTTCCAATAAGCTTTGTTTTTGGTGCTACAAACAATCAGGAAGAGAATGTCTTGTCGTGGATGCAGTTCCCAGGAAGAAGTTAACAACAAGGACCAGTCGTGATGCGGCGCTATGCATACCGCGATCCCTTCTACATTGACTTCTGTGTGAAGTGTGGCCGACTCTGATCATACCCACCATGTGTCACCCACAAGGAATCAGACAACCCTCATGGTCAATGGCATTCAAGCCAGTCAGATTCGGGATTATTTTTGGATTCATATTTTCTGTGATGTGTTTTTGTTGTGAGTCTCTTGAAAGTAAAAGGAATGTTTATATGGGTGTAATTCTACCGTACAACAGTACGTACCCATGGAGTTTACAACTGACGGCACCGGCTCTTGAGTACGCTGTCGAGGCCATTGAGAGAAATGCAACTATATTGCCAAATCATAGATTGATTTTAAATATAAGAGATTCTGAATGCTCAGAAACTGTGGGGCCCTTAGCGGCCATTGACATGGTCATCAACAAAACTGCTCACGTATTTTTCGGACCGGCGTGTGAATACGCTGTAGCGCCTTTAGCCAGGTTCTCGTATTCCTGGGGAATACCGATCATAAGTGCCGGGGGTTTGGTGGTCGCCTTTAAGGAGAAACACCAGTACAAGCTCCTAACACGAATACAAGGCCCCTATGAAAAAGCCGGGGAATTCCTTTCAGACTTATTCCAGCATTTTAACTGGACCCGAGTGGGCCTTCTTTATCATGATTTTAAGATTCAAGCCAATTCAGAGCGCTCTCAATGCTACTTTCAAATTGAATCGATATTCATTTCTTTACGAAAAGCTCTTGGAGTTACACCTTGGAATAAAAAATACGACCAAACAGAATCTGTGGACTACGAGGGCTTATTAAAGAAACTCTCTAAAGAAGTCAGAAGTAAGGTTCTAAGTATTCTATTTTCCTTTATCATCCAGGGTTTATAACGTTTCTGTCCTCAAATATATGTAACATATGTCCGCTTGGTTTACAGATTATCCCAATAGCTTAGATTTATATATGACTGCGTCACGATGAAATCTTATCTGACGGCTTGCATTGTTGCATTGACGAGCCTGTCATCCCAATCCTTTTTATTTATATATAAAGTCACGATGCTAGTTTAAGTCAATAATGTTATTGTCAACTCCTTGTTATTTCTTAGAATGACAGCATTAGGTGTAATTACTACCGTCTCGTGCTACACGTGTCCGTCACATAATCGCCCCATAGCTGTTCCAATTAAGATGGGATAGAAATCAATTATTTACATTTATGGGAGACAATTAACATTAGAATGACAAAACCTTCCGTGATGGGAGATATGTGTGCATGTGTTGCCGTGATGAAGTTTACATATAGGACATCTCTTTGTACTACTCAGTATTTTGTATAAAGCTAGATAACTGTTCAGAGAAAATGATAGCATACAGACACCAGCTGGTGTTTAATTGTCAATTTTAGTTTGCCCAGAAATAATAAGCAAATCCCATTAAAACTGAACCAATACGGCGTCTGGTGTTTTGATGATATGCAGGACAATCCATTAACGAATACTGTCAAATGTATTCCTGTATACTGTTGTCGTGTTATCATCTTCCAGATACGGCAATGACATTTACTATAACTGAGGCGTTCTTGCTGGCTCATTTTGTTAAATAGAGTTGTTAAAAAAACATACATTTATGAACGCTGTTAGCATTTTTTTAATGTCGATTTGCTGTGAAAATCTGATGACTTTTCTATATTTGTTATTCATATTTATTTTCTATTTTCCGACATTTGCAACTGTGTCAAGTAGACACACCCTGATCTTCGCCAAAGAGACCAGCTGGTCAGTTTTGTTTTTATACAAAGTGAATATTCTTCATATCGTAGATGGCCACAGTCCAACCAACACGCATCATATGCCCACATCAGAGGGTTATTAAACACGTATTGATTGTACATAGGCTGCCCTCTTCCTACACGAGAAATAATTAACCGCAATTCCGACCCAGGCTTTTATCCTCCCCTTGTTAATCCTAATTGACTTTGGAGAACAGAAGTGGATTATCATTATGGACACTTCAAGTCTGTGATATAAAAAAGACCTATTTGGCGAGGAGGGGCCACGGCTGATTAGCTTCAATGTCTTTGATTTGTCTTTGTTTGACGGTAGCCGTTCCGCTTGGCTGACCGCTGCAGTGGGTTATGTCTATTAGCCGAGTCTGTAACGGGCAGATAAGAGCCCTTCCTGCTGACCGTTAAGGAATCGAGTCCGTATCCTTCATAGTTCCTTGATTATCGATGTAATAAATGTCTCTTACCTACTGAAGCTGACATTATATAGATCTAACACTGCCCTGAGAATAAGAGTTAATTCGTCTGTGACTAAAATGTCAAGATGTTATTGAGGGTTATTCACATCGTATAATATCATGGAGTTTTTAGAAAATACCTGCAAAATGTTATCATCCAGATAAAATAAGCCGCAAAAATTACGTTTGTTTTTGTCTTGTGGCCTGTTCAAGTCGTAATTTAAGCTAAAAATCTAACTTCAGCTTCAGCTCTCAAAATATTTTTCAAGTAACATATCAATTTGTCCCACCCTCCTATAAATCACAAGCAGCGGTGGTTTAGTGGTTAACGTGTCGGCCTACTCTGTACCGCCCACGGTGTCAAGTGATCAAGTATAAAAGTGAGTCACACGATATTGTGACTCGATGTTCCCACATTTTTAAGCAAGGAACAGAGTAACATTGACAACCCGTCGTCAAATAAGTGAAATACCCTTCAGTATGACGTTAAACCCCAATCAAACAAATCCTATGAAAGCCGATTGAATGATTGTATATATGGTGCGAGTACGGGTTTGAGTCGACCTAAACGTGTTTGTAATTTAAGTGGAATCCATGGAATCTGTCGTGAAATCATGAACCTACATGTAGGCCTTCTCCTTGGCTTACACAATGTACTTACCATATTAGCGTGTGAGCGAAATATCTTATCTGGAATAATGCTTCGCTAAAAGACAGCCAAAAAAATGTTGGCTTTTTGCTAGTAATTCTTATATTTGCTCCATATACAATTATATTCTAGGGCCTTGTGATGTTTGCATATTTCATTAAAGGGATGGTTGTTTAGGAATGTAGACAAGTTGTGTGCGGGTGCGAACGATAATCCACCTAATATCTCAGCAGATTTTATTTGGACAGCATGATAATAGCATCGTGACATGGCGGTCCATCGAGACCAGTGCTGCCTGCACGTGACATTGTTAATTAGCACAGATTGGTCACAGCTGGGGAGCCACTCTCCTCGAGACGGGGCTTTTCAGTTCTAAGTTGTGACCAACAGGGGTCCAGTCGACTAGCGATTCTCAATCAGCGTGTCCACATCACTTGAATATAAATTGTTGCTGTATTTTACAAAAATACACGGTACATCCTCTTCCTACACTTCACAAATATTGTTTTTTTCTGATTTTGAATTCACTGCTTAACTCCTTTACCATTGTGAAAAGATTAGCATTTAATCTAGCAAGAGCTTTGGTCATTTTTTACCGACATGGATGTTAGAGATGAAACGATTTGAAAGCTTTGAAGAACACATGGATAATAGTATTTAGTTTATTTAAGAAATGTTATATTTCCGTGCCACTGTTAATCTCTCACAGCATGGAGGAGGGAGACATCTCATCCCTGTGTCCGTGCAATACACTATTGAACATGACGAAGGTGACTAGTTTATATTTAATTGTATATGAATGGGACAAAATCTGGACCGATATAGAGGTTTTACATCTACTAATATAATCTATACTAACACAGTATATATCACTACTCGAGATTAAGATCTTTATTTTACAAACGTGTTTCGAAGAGTTCATCTAAAACGTGAGATTATTCGTTGGTTTTATTAAGACTCCCCCCCCCCCCCCCGTGCTAAATCTAGTTCCGTGGGAAATAATAATTTGTTGTATTTAAGATCATTCATAAACGAAGCAATGTCCAAATTCCAGAAAATCGCACATGTTTAAATCGATAAGAAAAGTTCACATCACAGCGTGTGGTTTGTCTTGAACCAAGGCGGAAACGTCACCCCGGTCTCGACATGAGTTAGATTGGGAGAGGCTGGCCGTGATGTGTTGAGGAAACATTGGAATTAAATATTAAAATCCTTGTATAGCGTTAATAACTATATTTTATGTTAATAAATAGGGTGTGATATCAAAGTTTCCCTGCCACTCGGCCAGCTGTGTTAGCCATTTATTTTACCAGATTGTCGGGCTTACCATGCTTATCATCGAAAATTAAAAATATGTTAAAAAAGGCGAGAAAAATTAGATATTCAGTATCTGTGGAAATACTAATTGGTAACGTCTGAAGTTCGCTATACGCCAGGAATCCAATACCAGAATACAACAATCATTAAACAGTCTTTGATACTTGTCTAAAACCCCTACTGTCAACATCTCCTTCCAAACTATAGAATCTACACGACAGCTGAATCTACAATGGGTCTGATTTTAAGCGCCGTGTTGCATCGACCATATCTCATAGCACTCAGTGTGTGAATGTAGACGGCATTACAAATCAATGTTCAATATTTCCACAATAGTCTCTCATTTGATCACGTAACTGTAACAGTTGTCTGTGCACACAGCTGATAAAATTACAGGGTTATCGAAATGAAAATAGGAATATTCCCCAGACCGACCCTGAGAATTACGCGATGAAATCGTATAACTACAATTCCTGATTCTCAGCGGTACTAAAGGATAAACCAATTCTAATCGTTAAGAGATATTTGAGATTTCTGACAGTCTGAGGACAGTAGCTAACAACCCAAGGCCAAAATAGCGATGCAAATTAAATGAATAAAGAGACTTGGCGCAATGAAACGAAATGTAGATGTGCATGCTTGTATTAGGTCCTCAAATATACAATATTTTCATATTTGTTTCTTATCACTTCTTTAAAAACAACAATGAACGCAAGAAAACAATTACCTATTGCACTGTATAAAGTTTTATGAATTAATCGATTAGCAAAGTTTGATTAACTTTGAGACGTATTCTATACACAAAGGCGTACTCTACAGTTTGGGCCATCGGACCGGTGTTTTGGATTTAATTGATCTTCTGTATTAAGCGATTAGAGCAATTAGTCCATTTACATCGGAAGAGCTCAGGAAAAGCCTGTCAGGGGAATTGAGTGGCTATCTGAATGTGCTTTGTCACGTGGAGGATTTAATACTCCGTCCATTGATTACATCAACCACTTAACTAAAGCGTTTGTAATGTTAAAGGTAATTGTCCTGATTATCTGATCAGACGGGTTTGCAGGCTATATCTAACAGAGTCTGGCGCATTCGAGATGTTTATATAATACATGTACATGTAAATTTTGTGCATGACACAACCTTAGTCAACTGACGCAGTTCGAATCTCCGTGTAGGTATGCGATCTGTTTTCGCTTTTTGTTACAACTGTCAACCATATTAAGTCAGGCTCTGTGGGGCGAACAAAGCAGCGCGTCCGATGTCGTTTCTAAACACTCATAGGTTTTGACCTTGATTAAACTAAAAACATAAACAGAATTACATTGGGCAAAATTTGTTATCCGACACATGACACTGTGAAAGATACTGGTGTAATGACCACCATTCCCACTGATGTTCATTCCACGGTAACACTGGTTTTGTTAGTATGTATGAGGAGTTTATCAAATTCCTTGGTGGTCGCTAATAAGGCCTACAGTGTATATTGCGTACAAGTACAATTTATCAGTTTTATTTCGTCTATAGTCTGATATCCAGTGTTAGTCTGGATTCTCAGGCTGCAATAAGCCAACCTATAATGTGTAAATTATGGCTGAACGATTTGTTAATGAACGAAGATAACATATTGTATAATGATTTGCCTCAAAGCGTGAACGTTAGAGCTTCATGCTAAAGATAAAGACGGCTCGGTCCAGGACCATGCCGCCCACTGATACCTCGTAGGTTACCTGTTAATGTGGCGCTTATCTGCCGGCTAATTACACCTGAATAAATACATAGGGACTATGCAATGATAGCGTACAGCAGAAGATAAATGCAGTTATTTTGTAAACTTACTAGCGAACGTGTTAATTCCCAAATCAAACATTTTTTTGCATCTTATGTTGACCCGCGTTATATATTTGCCAGCTGCTGGTTTTTTCACTAACTTTGGCGCAGAGTAGGACTTCCTGGGAAGAAAGTAATGGCGCGGGTTCATCCCAGAGCTGCAGAATGTTTTAAAAAGGCAGGATTATACTCAACGATTACAAACTGACAGCCTGGTATTAAATAATAAGCTGTATCCCATTATGTTACAGCAGAAATCATCAGCGTATGTGACAACGCTGTACTTATATTGATGAGATCAGCCATCAGACACGGTATAGACAACTGTCATGTAAGCCGACATAGAATAGCTCAATTAACACTGAAACATGTGCCTGTGCCTTTTTATTTGACAGGAAAGAAATCCCCAAAATGTTGCAGCTGCTTTCACAGGAAAGAAATCCCCAAAATTTTACAGCGACTTTGACAGGAAAAAAAATCCTCAAATGTTACACCGACTTTGACAGGAAAGAATCCCCAAAATGTTACAGCGACTTTGACAGGAAAAAAAATCCTCAAATGTTACACCGATTTTGACAGGGAAAAAATCCCCAAATGTTACACCGACTTTGACAAGAAAGAAATCCCAAAAATGTTACACCGACTTTGACAGGAAAGAAATCCCCAAAATGTTACACCGACTTTGACAGGAAAGAAATCCCCAAAATGTTACACCGACTTTAACAGGAAAGAAATCCCCAAAATTTTACAGCGACTTTGACAGGAAAGAAATCCCTCAAAATGTTACACCGACTATATAAGTATGAACGTCAAAGAGTTATATACTTGTTGTACTCGGTTGTACTTGGATGCCTTAATATATGTATGTCGATGCTGAGTTTGGTTATGTGATGGTTGTTTGCCTTGCTGGCAAATTTCAACCTACCGTTACGATAAACATTTGTCTTATTTTTCCATAAATTACTTATGCATACACATAACTTTGCTGTTTGTGTGGGGTGTTCATTTTTACCCAATGTAATTCTGTAACTGTGGTATTTATTTAAAACATTCCTGTATGTGTCCATAATTGTGGTAGCCATTAGCGTGTCATGTCCTCCACGGTTCAGAAGATTTATGTCCGGCAGACTTCGCAGTTTTTGTTACGTTTGTAAATAATTATTTATAGGCAGTTACATAGAGGTTTGAACTGTATATGTTTATATTTACACACATACAGAACACATAACGCCATGCAATCTTTTAATTAGTGTTACAAGGGCACCAATTATACCCACGTGTAATAATTACGCCGCGCCATAGAACCACACTTTGTGCCTATTTTTGAACCACGCTTTTATTTTTTTTTATCTGGCAATTAACATCAATTCTAACACATTTCCTACCAACCGGAGACATTTTTTTATCTAAGTTTGCAGACTTTGTTACTCTGTGGTTAGATTTAGTCGTTAATTGAGACATTATATCGCCTGTATTGACGCCGTCTCTCTATGGGGCTTGAGGGAAGCAAGTAACATTTTACTACTACCTTCTTGTCTATTAATCGGAGACACGCAGAATTCTCAGCACCCCGTCAGTGTCTCTTTTTTCTCTCAAGATACTGGTAAATAACTGGCATAATACCTCACGTTGCGGTGCTGACTTTTATATTTTGTAATCGCATAAGAAATGCCCCACTGTCTGAAGAACCTGGCTGTCTTTAGCAGTGTGTTTCTGGTTTGAGGTTTAACACGGCAGCCTAGGAGAGATCTGGCCAGTTCTCGTCTAATTGACAATGACGTGTTGGTATGTTGCAGTTAAGTCGTCATGAGTGCTAACAGTAGAAGCTGTCCCGTCTCCAAGAAACATGGATAAATAATAGGAATAACGCTGCGTTGTTAAAATAAAGAGGAGAGGGCATCTGGCAGACACTTGGCGGATAAAGAGCTTCTCTAGACTCTTACTGAGAGACACTTGAGAGCATTAGCGTCGATTATAGACTCGGCTGTATACCTAACGCGCGGTTTAAGGAGCTTCATGTTGCCCAGGTTCACGTTTAACTTAGAGGCAACACGAAGCCAACATGTGTGTAAAGCCCTTGTTAAAGATATTGGAATTAACCTCTCTGCTCAGTGGTGCCTGTCAATGACGTTAAGGGGGCTTTAGTTTTCCCATTAGGCTGTTCAGACAGACTAGCACCGAAATCCGCGTTTAACTTATAGTTATTGTTGTATGAGTGAAATAACCTGAAATCCCATAGCTTAGTAATGTGTATTCCATTCAATATCGTAAGTTTAAACAAATCCACGCATACTGTACAGTATGTTTGGACTCATGTAAGGACTAGCTTTTGAGATCCGCTTTTATTCTTACTCCTTGAAGGGGCCCGCGGTCATGGCTAGATGGTTAGCTTCTCTGCTTACTTTTCTACTTCGATGTATCGTTCACGGGTTCGATTCCACCTGTTGACTTCTATGTATATGAGTGTCACACGATGTGGCTCCGGCAATCCCGGGGGGTGGGGGGGGGGGGGGGGGGGTAGGCGGTTCTTTCCCGGTCTTCAACCGTATTTA
>JARDVA010062306.1:0-12128 GCA_030265315.1 Mopalia swanii
GTTATTACTGGAGGCTTCAGACAGAAAGCAATCACTCTAATTGATCCACCGGTGTTTAGAGTTGTTTTCAAGGATATATTACATATGTCACAGCAGTGTATTTCAAACAGTAAACATCTCTTTTTAATCAAAAATCAACAAAATCAGGCTTTGAAATAGCAGGCCAAAGATCGCATCGACCACCTGTTGATCGTCTCAATTGAATTTCAGAAAAAAGTTTTTACAGTCATCATGCGCTTTTCAGCTGATTGGTAACATATTATCCAGGGGTTCATAGACATCCAAATATTTTTTAGTGACATATTGAATATTGAATTGTTTTCATTTTTTCAAGCCCAACTATTTATTTTTATCATACTTAAACATAAGAAATGGTGGCTGAATTAAGTTTTTTTTAAATGATGTGTTAAAATGATGTCTCAAATTGAGTTTATTCTCCAGACGTCTATACATCCCTGATTATCACAGGCTTAACTAGACATAGATTGAACTTTTTGGGACTTTCATACAATGAAAACAGATTTCAACATTATAACAATAAAATGTTCGTAAGTTGTGGGGATTAAATACAATTATACTTTACGAACCAGACATTTCATCGAATCATCACGGTGTTGATCAGAATTTTGTTTAGTGCGGACGTCTTAGAAAGCAACGAGTGCCCGGATGTTTATAGCTGTGTGTGGAAAAGATCTGCCCGGAATATTCTGAAAAACTTAAAGGTATACCAATGACAAGATGAGAGATATTAAATACATTGTTTATTTGTTTTATTTGAACAATTCGTTACTTAACTGAATAGGTGAGAGAAGCCTTTGTGTACTCTCACGTAATTAAAAACCACAGAAAATGTTTTCTTTTTCCTCAAATAAAAAAACAAACATGAGAATAGCCTCACTCAAATTTTTGTGTGGCCTACTCGAGTTATATTCGTTGTTTAAACATTAAAAACATCTAAGAATTTACATCTACATATAAAAAATCATAAATCTTTTAAACATAGCTAAATTAAAATAAAGTTACCAATTTCTGGGTTTATACTGGGATGCCAAACCAAACATAACAGTAAAGAAGAAAAGTATTTTTGTAATTGGAAAGAATTGAAAAAGAAGATTTTGTCCAGAGGTAAAAGATTCCACACAGACTACATGTAAATAAGAGCAAATCCAGTTATGAATGTCAACATTCCAGAGTTGTAAAAGTTATTTTATGATTATTTAACCTAACAATGCAAGTAAAAATATTGATTGATTGATTGAATGATTGATCAGTGTGTTTCACTGTGCTTAAGATTTCACTAATATGACGGCGGTGTATTTCAACAATAATTAACACTAGCACAACCAAGATGTGAAGCGTTTCCACATGGCTGGAAAAAATATAATGGAAGACCCAGCCAAGAATGACACCACAAAAGATCACCTTCATGATGCCCCTTAGCTCTTGATATCCACCAGCTGAAGGAGCAATGTGACCAAATGTTTACATAAATATTTTTGTAAAATGAATAGTACCACCTGCCACAACAACTAAAGTGAAACTGATACAAAAAAACACCAGATATTGACAAATATGAAGTACTAATTGGAAGCGAAACTCTTGCTAAACGATCTGTCAAAGAAAATCAAGTAAAACATGTGCGAAAAAGTTTCCAACTGGATTCTGTCCCTTTTTTTAGTTTGGCTGGTGCTCTGAAATAAATGAGCTGTTGGTTAGTACATTATGCTCTTGATAACCTGCTTTGCCAGTTCCAATTAGGAACCTATTAATGGAGAAGTTGATTTGTTCATCAATTATCTTAAAATTAATCCAGGTGAAATACCCAAATTATTCCAAATAAAGCTCTAACAATCATCTAAAACAGACAGTTTCCCTATTTATATAATTTTTTAAAGTTTTCCCTACCCTTTTAATATTTACCCAAAAGGTAATAAAGGAAGCTCTAACAACACAGACTGATTGATTAATATGACGCGATAACACAGTCATACAGGTGTTGTTCTGTGCTGGGAATATAATGTTCCTCCAGCGCTCTGACTAAGCTCTGTACAGCCCTTATCAAGAACACCGACTCCAATGTTAAATGCCCACGGCCGTGGCTTAGTGGTAGCGAGTGCGCTTACTAATCCTAATTTAATTTACCATTTTAAAGATCGAATCCGTCTGTCGACCATCAGGTATATGAGTGAGTCACATGATGTGGCTCGCGGGGGTGGTTTTTACATGCTTTCCTCACGGTTTTCACTGTAATTAGGAAAACAGCAGTATGAGGTGGACAATCCATCGTAAAATACGTGAAATACCCTAGATTACAAGGTTTAACCTCAATCAATCAAACAAACAAACAAACCAACCAACCAAAGTGATATAATTTGTGGCTTTATTTCTTCCTTTCCTCTCTTTCTTTTGGATTGTTTTAATGACTAATTAATTGTTGTATATCTTTACCTTATTTTTCTTAGTGAACAAAATAATATGAAAAGTAAGTCCCTGGGTAACTCTCCCAAAAGCTAATCTGCCACTGGCAGTTTGTCTTGTACAAATTTCTGTTAACAGTGAATAATAACGGCTGGAATTTAAATTTATCTTAACTTCACAAGAATATTTTAAGTAGTGAGCCTGCTGTTGACTGTTTTGAAGGGAGCTAATTGACAACATCAAGATATTGTCGGGTTTACAGGATATTTGTGTTTGAAAGATGTTAAGCACAGCATTAACCAGAACTATCTGACAAAACTCATTTATTTCCACATCAGCTATTTTTTTAAGATGGTAATTTTTTTATCACCAATCTCTGTATTACCAACTGTCTAATGTTGTGGATTACCGTAAACCTTGCATTCATTTATTTTTAATTTCACTACATAAACATACCTTTGGGCTGCTTTTTAAAATATCTTCCACGTGTACAGATCATTCAAGGGTTTGTTTAAAACTACAGAATGAAAGTCCTACAGAGTGGGATTTATAGAATTTATTTGAAATGCTGATCACCAGCGGACATTCAAGGCCTGTGCATGCAGTTGGGGAGAACGGTCTGAACGGGGTTTCCCCATAGTTATGCAAACTTAATTTAGGAGGACCTTTTTATAGGTTTTCCAAATTGTTTGCAGTTTTCGTCTGAATTTGCATTTACATGTAGTTACTGATTTTGACAAATTTTGTCGTCTGATAAGCAATGAAGTGTGTGTTGTTTTAAAACAATTTTGCTTTGTTCCTCAGAATCTTAGCATCTCTCAGAACATATTGATTACAAACTCAAACCAATTGCTAACAGACATCCCAGTTTTATATAAAATACTGAGGACTTTTTAAATAAGTTATCTGAAATTTAGGTTGATAAAGATTGTTTGTTTGTTTGTTTGATTGGGGTTTAACGTCATACTCAAGGGTATTTCACTTATATGACGACGGATTGTCCATTTCACACTGTTCCTTGTCCTAGTATGGTGGAAAACCAAGAGTAAACCTCGAAAAAACCACCCCCGCGATTGACGAAGCCACATCTTGTGACTCACTCATATACCTGAGGGTCGACAAACGGACTCGATCCTGTGAACGGTAAAATCGAATTAGGCGCTACAGCCGCGGGCCAGGTTGATAAAGAATTAAGTTACACTTGACGTAGAATCTATGTACACATATATTGACATTGATGCAGGACTACGTTCTGTTAAAAATGCTTGCGGTCGGTATTCCGACCCCCGTCGTCCAACCACTGAGATATTGAAACTCTTGGAACTCAGCTTGAAATGTAACGATTTTGAGTTCAATGACCAAATATACCAGCAAAATAAAGGTTGTGCTATGGGTAAAAGGTTTAGCCTCAACTTTGCTTCCATTTTTATGGCAAGTGGGAACACAAAGCCCTTGGAAAGTGTGCTAAGCAGCCCCTGTTGTATCTTAGATATTTGGATGACATATTTATACTCCGGCAGCATTCCAGAGATGATCTTGATCTCTTCATTGCCACTCTTAAACAACACCATTGACAGCGCATAATTGAATACCTAGGGCTGTGACCAGGTTGGCTGGTTACGCCTCTCCAGCCAATCAAAGGCACCGTTAAGCTCTATGGTCTTCTTTAGCTCTATCTCACCTCATGTTGTTGAAAGCGTTGACAGTTCATAATAAACGGAACCCAACTGGATTATTTGGTTAAGTTTGTAAAAAGATTGCATTTACTGCACTCCATGTGCTTTGCTTTGTTTGCCCTGATAATGATCAGATTTACTCTTTGTCTTGATGAAGACACACAAACAGCGGCTTAATATTACCACATGCTATGCTATAACAACACTTTATTAGGACAGTCGCGTCTTGTTTTAAAACCCACCTGCGGAGTATTTCCAGGTTGGTCTACAAGTTATTAAAGACTTTATTTGTGAATGACATTTGATTAAAATCAGAAAACAAGGATTGGTGCCAGTTATAACTGTTTACGTGGTATATCGGGGCGCATTGCATATACACTGCATATTTATGTAATGTAAATACGAGAACGATTGAACGCACAAATTCTTTTCACATAACCTAACGATAAAATTACGAGTGTTTAAATTCATGCGAATGGAAGATCTGTTACACAAAATTTTTAATGAGGCGTGTTTTCCCCATGTTGCTCAAAGCTCTGAGAGCAACAAGGCAACAAGAAGATTATGTTCCAAAAGGCTTATAGCCATTTGACACAAATCCAAAGGTTACTCAGTCTGTTTGGCTTATGGCCATTTGGCACAAACAGTATCATGCAATAAAGGAAAACTTCGGACACATATTGATTGACAAACACTACCAATGAAGCTCAACTGCAGCGAGTATATGATATAGTTTCCACAAAACTCAGGAACCATTGTGGACAAATCAGCCTTTTTGATGTCCCTTATTGGCAGTCCACTAGCCGCTCCTGTCCTGTGAAGCCGTTACCAAATCTCCAGCACAAGTTTATTGGATTCCCAATCAATGAGATCAGTCTTTTTAAAGAGAGGGTCAGAAAGAGACAGTAGTTTATGAACATGTGTCAAACTAATCGTTACTCCAACCGTCTAAGGTTTGCTCAGCTAAGTGACCAGGATGTTATCAGATTACAAGCCATTAAATTAATATTGACACAACCCAGAGGTTAACACTAAAGGTTAAATATCATTATTGGCATAGTACAGATTATCTACCCTAACCTGTCCCTATAAGCATCCACATTCCTGACATATGACCAACATGACATCAGCGATTTCTAGACAGTAAAATATGCCCCCTTCCCCCCCTCCCCCTTCCCCTCTAGGTCTGAGAGCTCCAGGGCAACATGAAGCTCCCTCCAACCGCCTGCTCAAGATAGAATTACGGGGAGGTAATCGCTGATTATTGATCTTAATCTGATAATAACTAATCAACATTGAGTGATCTTCAGTTTCTATGTTAATAACCAATAACCAATTAAATTTACAGCTTGATTTAAAAAAAAAAAACAATAAAAATATCTTCCGTTATTTCAAACCCTACTAAGATACAGGATGGTGTACACATATATTGTTGATAATTAAATAATATGGCAGCAACTACTGTGATAAAGCCATAGTTTAATGTATTGTCACACTCGTACAAACCTAGGGCCCTCCTTTAGGTTACATTCTATATGGAGATCTTACATTCAATGTAAAAACCAAACCAACCAGGACTAAAGACATACTGTTGCCATGGAAGTTATGTTCACCATTAGATAAGAACCCTTTGTGAAACAGGTCCCATCAGTTTATTGTTAGCTGGTTTAATTGGTTTGTTTGATTGGGTTTTAACGTCGTACTCAAGGGTATTTCACTTTTATGATGATGGATTGTCCACTTCACTCTGTTCCTTGCCCTAGTATGGTGGAAAACCGGGAGGAAACCTCGTAAAAACCACCCCCGCGATTGCTGGAGCAACATCTTGTGACTCACTCATATACCTGAGGGTCGACAGACAGACAGACTCGATCCTGTGAACGGTAAATCAAAGTAGGCGTTAGAAAGCGCGCTCGTTAACCACTACACCACGGTCGCGGGCCGTTAGCTGGTTTAAAATAAAGGCAGGAATGACCTTGTATTTTTATGTCAGGGCGAATGTCCTACCAAATGAAAAAATCAATATTCGTTAGTGGAAATAGGGAATTAAAAGCTTGCACTCAGTTAACAGTCTGATCACGAAAATTGATTTTGGATTAATCATGACTTTATTCCAGCCAAACAACTGTTTACAAGTCGTAGATGTATTCAATATAAATTTCTTTGTCTACATCAACAAACATCTCGACTACATCAACAAACGTCTTGTCTACATCAACAAACATCTTGTCTACATCAATAAACGTCTTGTCTACATCAACAAAAGTCACCGGCGTCCAGCAAACGTCTTGTCTACATCAACAAACGTCACCGGCGTCCAGCAAACGTCTTGTCTACATCAACAAACGTCCAGCATACGTTTTGTCTACATTATGAAATTAATGTTTCTTAGGTGCTAAGTAAACAACATCTGATAGCGCCACAGCTGGCAATCTTTAAGTAGCATTCCTTGTTAAAATATCTCAATTCATTACCAAAAAAAAATCCAATCACATATTGAGGTGGAAACTTTCATGTGGGTTTCAAGCCCAGAGAGGAAAAATACAAGTGCCTTGAAAATATTCCCATGATGTCCCGGTTTAAATTATCTGATCTATTTAATACATTTTGTACGAGATAAATCTGACAGATCAATGAAAATCTCTACAATAGAAAGAAACACAATGATGAAGTAGGCCTATGGGTAGAAAATGTGCCCTAGCTGGAGATTAAAGTGGCTGGAATATCAGATTGAGTATAAGCTCTAACCATTTCTATCGTTTGACAGATCGATCAAAATCTCTGAAACACGGAAACAATACAGCTGGCAAATTAGCCATGAAAATGAGAGAAGTGTCGCAGCTTAAATTTTTAAGTGGCCTGAAACATCTGATAGCCTACATGCTTGGATGATGAAAGATTTACAGATTAATCAAAATCTCTTCAACAGAGAATGGGATATACAGTTGAAATGAATTACACCTGAAAGCAAGACTGGCGTCACAGCTGGCTTCCTTAAACTGCTATTAACTTGTTCTACTTTAGATGTTTATCAAATCCATTTAACAGACTTTGACATCAGGTAGACTTCAAAACTGTAAATTTTGTATGATTGAGCATTTTATAAACCTTTTCCTAAAAGGGGAAGAAATCTAAACTTTCACAGTTTTAAGGCCAGGGTTTCAATGCTTCCTAATCCTATTCTAATTTATGGACGCTCACATGCAGCAATAGCTGTGGAATTTATCAATGAACTAGAGCCTAAAGGCTTTGATATGAGGCTATTGCCTTTGTGTCAAACCACTGGCGGATGTATGATTGGGAGTTTGCTTAGTTAACTGATTATATAACATTTATATTTGATAAGAATAAAGGTTTCTTTAAAATCAGCTGATGATAACAGACCAGGTGCACAAATGACGCAATGCTGAGTGAGGCCTTTTGGTTAAATACACGGATTGTTTCGATTAACAGAATTTCTTTGTTCTAAATTCTCTTACTGATGTTTGTTTGATTGGCTATGGTCATGCTGCAACTCTTGGTGTAATTTTGGGCAAATACAACATGTATGTTTTTTGATTGTTTGTTTGTTTGATTGGGGTTTAACGTCGTACTCAAGGGTATTTCACTTATATGATGACGGATTGTCCACATCACACTGTTCCTTGTCTAATTACGGTGGAAAACAAAGAAGAAACCTCGTAAAAACCACCCACGCCATTGCCGGAGCCACATCTTGTGACTCACTCATGTATATGAGGTTCGACAGATGGACTCGATCCCGTGAACGGTACATCATAGTAGGCGTTAGAAAGCGCACGCGTTAACCACTACGCCACAGCCGCGGGCCCTATGTTTTTTGGAAGCTTACTAATACTTACTCTGTATACAAATATAACAATTTGTTAAAAATCTAATAAAAATGTATAACTTATGGCAAATTGATTAAATATAAACAGAATAGAATACAGTGCATTTTTGGTGAGTTTTTTCCCCCCAAAACAATTTTATTAACGTTATTTCACTTACATGATGACGGATCATCAACTTCTGTCTCAACTTGACTTAAATGAAGTGGTAAAACTTCACCAAATCACCCCACAGTTGCCCAAGTCCCCTCGAGAAACTCCCTCGTATATATATTCAAGTTAAATAATTATAAGTTATAAGTCCTGCCAGCTCGGCTCATGGGACAGCAGAGTTATGGAAATTATCAGGAAACTGATATGTTTGTCTGTTCCAAAGGTTACTCAGTTTGTTTGGCAAACAGCCATTTGGCACAGATCTGGTCCATCAACAGTATCATGCAATAAAGGAAAATTTCGAGCAAACATTGATTGGTAAGCACTACCAATAGACCTTATACCTCTAAGTATATGATATAGTTGGTAGCTTTATTACAGTTTGACGCCGTATTTATTTATACCTTTATCACTAATATGATTATGTGCCAGCCCAATGGGTAAGTAAACGACCTTGAACGCCAGCCCCATTGGTAAGTAAACCACCCTGAATGCCAGCCCCAATGGTAAGCAAACCACCCTGAACGCCAGCCCCATTGGTAAGTAAACCGCCCTGAATGCCAGCCCAATTGGTAAGTAAACCACCCTGAACACCAGCCCAATTGTTGAGTAAACCACCCTGAATGCCAGCCCAATTGGTAAGTCAACCACACTGAACGCCAGCCCAATTGGTAAGTAGACCACCCTGAGCACCAGCCCAATTGGTAACTCAACCACCCTGAACACCAGCTCAATGGGTAAGTAAACCACCCTGAACGCCAGCCCAATGGGTAAGTAAATCACACTGAACACCAGCTCAATGGGTAAGTAAACCACCCTGAACACCAGCACAATTGGTAAGTCAACCACCCTGAACACCAGCTCAATGGGTAAGTAAACCACACTGAACGCCAGCCCAATGGGTAAGTAAACCACCCTGAATGCCAGCCCAATAGGTAAGTAAACTACCCTGAATGCCAGCCCAACTGGTAAGTAAACCACACTGAACGCCAGCCGCCAGCCCAATTGGTAAGTAAACCACCCTGAATGCCAGCCCAATAGGTAAGTAAACTACCCTGAACACCAGCCCAATTGGTAAGTAAACCACCCTGAATGCCAGCCCAATTGGTAAGTAAACCACACTGAACGCCAGCCCAATTGGTAAGTAAACCACCCTGAACGCCAGCCCAATTGGTAAGTAAACCACCCTGAACACCAGCCAAATTGGTAAGTAAACCACCCTGAACGCCAGCCCAATTGGTAAGTAAACCACCCTGAACGCCAGCCCAATTGGTAAGTAAACCACCCTGAACACCAGCCCAATTGGTAAGTAAACCACCCTGAACGCCAGCCCAATTGGTGAGTAAACCACCTTGAACGCCAGCCCAATTGGTAAGTAAACCACCCTGAACGCCAGCCCAGTTGGTAAGTAAACCACCCTGAACGCCACTGGAAAGAAACATCGACAAGATTCTGAACAAACACAGGACCCATTGTGGACAAATGATGTCCGTTTTGTCAGTCCATTTGCCCCCACTGCTCCTATCCGGTGAAGCTGTTGCCAAATCTCCAGCACAAATTTTTGGGATTTCCAATCAATGAGATCAGTCTTTACAGAGAGGGTCAGAAAGAGACAGTAGTTTATGAACAGGTGTCAAACTAATCGTTACTCCGACCGTCTAAGGTTTGCTCAGCTAAGTGACCAGGATGTTATTAGATTACAAGCCGTCAAATTAATATTGTCACAACCCAGAGGTCAACACAAAAGGTTAAATATCATTATTGGCATATTAGTACAGAACATCTACCCTAACCTGTAAAGCATCCACATTCCTGGCGTTAGAAGAACACGACATCAGCGATTTCGAGACAGTAAAATATTCCAACAGCCCTTACCAGTACCTTCAAATGACAGGATACTTGCTTGATTTCCTATCATGTTTAGGCTAATTACAATATTGTGACGGTGCGCCTGACAACTGGGTTGAAGGAAACAGTCCTTTGACATTGCTGACAACAAACATCACCTGGATATAAACCACCAGAAGCAGATCACAAAGTTTTCTGAATTATACAGACTATTTGATTTGTATGTTTGTTTGATTGGGATTTAACGTCGTACTCAAGAGTATTTCACTTATATGACGACGTGCCAGACCAATGGGTGAAGGTAACCACCCTCGACACCACTGGCAACAAACAAAGACAGGACAGGACAATAACAGGACGCAATACATACACCACAAACAGATGGGCTTCCTGTTCCCCTTTAACTCTGAGAGCACCAGGGCAACATGAAGCTCCCTCCAACCACCCGCCAGACTATTTGAAGGACTCGTATACAATAACAAACCAGTAGGGATGCCTTTTGGCTCTTATTTGACTACTAGGATAACACTGTGACAGATAACAACATTATTGCCATACCCATACAATAGTTTGCAATATTTTGTTAAAATTAAGCAGACAACATATTTTGAATTTCAAAAACGTGCCTTAAACAAAAGATCAATTATTAAATGAGTAACTGTCAATACTCCTGTATCATAGTCAATAAGTAAACTGTTCACAGTTATTCAATGTAATCCATCATGGCCACTTGATGCACCATTTGATACATTGAAAAAAAATGTACTCAGATAATAGATGGTGTCCACATATATTATCGAGGGTTGATTAATATCTGGCAGCAACTATTGCCATAAAGTGATACTTGATTGTTTGGTTACTCTTGTACAAACGCCTTTCAAATAAAGGCAGTAATGACCTTGTACTTTTATGTCAGGGCAAATATCCTCCCAAATGAAAAATCAATACCTGTAAGTGGAAATAGGGAATTAAAAGCTTGCACTCAAAGAACTGCGATTGTGGCCGCCAAAACACCAATGAGTAAACAGTCTGATTCATGTTCATCATCCTTATTTTAAACTGGCAAATGCTTTAACACCCATTTTATCGTTGTTGGAGGAATTCAATGCAGTTGTTTGTTAGTTCCATTGACGTTAAAATTAAGGTCAAACTCAAGGATTTCACACATGATCACTCTGGATTGGCTGTCAGTGTTTGGTGACAAATCCGAGAAGAAATTACCGTAAGGTTACTGGAAAAACGTCTTGTCTACATGAACAAACATCTAGTCTACATGGACAAACATCTTGTCTACATGGACAAACATCTTGTCTACATCAACATATGTCTCATCTACATTGACAAAGGTCTTGTCTACATCAACAATCTTCTCATTGAATAGTTAAGTTTTGTGTTTGTTTGATTTGGGTTTAGCACCATAGTTAAGTTATTTCACCGACATGATGGTGTGCCAGTCCAATGGGTGAAGGAAACCACCCTCCGACTCTATACCTGACACTGATATGATGGTGTGCCCAGCAAAATGACCTCAACCAAAACCTTAACTTGCACAGGGTAAACAGAAAAGCTTGACTTGAAAGGGATACCTAGGATATGAAAAGCATTTGCTAAACAGGAAACCTTAACCGGACACCGACACATTTCCCACTCTCTCAACAATACGTTTCCTTCACTTCGTTACGGCAAGCTAATAAGTTTGTTTGTTTGATTCAGGTTTAACCTCGTGCAAGCCCAATGGCTGAAGGAAACCACCCTCAACACCACTGGCAACCAAGAAAGACATCATGGGACAAACACATGACAACAGACACCACAATCTGATCGGCTTGCTGTTCCCCTTTAGCTCTGAGAGCACCAGGGCAACATGATGCCCCTCCAACCACCTGACAAACTCATATACCTGAGGGTAGACGGACAGACTCGATCCCATGAACGGTACATTTAAGTAGGCGTTAGACAGTGCACTCGCTAACCACTACTACAGGCTTAAAACAGATGAGATTGAAACACTCAATCACAGTCTGAATGAAACAGCAAACAATTTTTTTTTTATCTGTGTGTGTTTTCTTTGACAAATCTATTAAATTTTACGGCAATCTAAACCTTTGTTTGTAAACAACTTAGGATTAAAGAGTTATTTCCCTTTATTATTGACGCCCTGTACATCTTATCATACACCATTTTA
>JARDVA010062417.1:0-12127 GCA_030265315.1 Mopalia swanii
TCATAACATAACACTATAAGTTTATTAAAGTCGAAAGTTTAGCATCCGCTTTTGATTAGTTATCAATGCAGCAGTACGTAGGATAAGATTGTTTGTTTGATTGTAGCTTTATGTCGTACTGAACGTTATTTCACTCACATGGAGGCGAGCCAGCTCAAACGGCGAAGGAAACTACTGACAAAAAACGATGACAAAGATACAAGACAATCACAGGACGCTGTATGACATAACAGGACGCAACAAACATGTCGGCTTCCAGGTGTCCCTTAGCTCTAAAGATCACCCGGGTAACAGGAAGCGCCCTTCAACAAGGATAGGACAATGGAAGATGGGATTAGGCGGTAGTCGTCTCAACCGTTCGCCATTAACTACATTTAATTTAGACTATATAGCAGACGTGGGATGCTACAATTGCCACACGATCTCATTGAACGTATCGAATTCACTCGTCCCGAGTAACCTATGTGTATGTGTGAACATTTAAGTTTTCTCTGCAACTTGCTTGTTCGTCCTTATTGAAAAACAAGTTGGGTGTTTCGCATATCTGTTAAATGAACATCATTTTATTTCTGATTATAGAGAAGTTTTAATGTCAACTCAACGTCGCAATACTTAGTTGATATCCGATTTCTTTCTTTTGGTAGCTTGGGAAACGGTTTTAAGCTAACCTAAATTCTTGACACTTCACCGAATCTTATCAGATATTATATATTACATATACACCCCCTCCTCCCTCCCTCTCCAGCCTTGCGCAGTCTACATTCAGAATGAAACTAGCCAGGAACACGTTATCCCCGTAGAGAACCAGTTCACAACAGCACCTGTGTCTGGGGAGATCTGTTCAATTCCTTTCTTTGTAATTGAATGTAATAATATCGCGATAGTGTGACAGTCAGTTGAGCGGTCGATCTACGTTTAGTGGGATTTCTTGATAAACAAACATTTGCCAGATCAATTCAACATATTGTTCAATCCGCTTCCACTGATACATGCACATTTTTGTACTATCACTGTGTAATACTAATTTAAAGAACTATCGACTTGTGATATTGAGTATTGGGTAAAAATTGTGTTGCCTTCGATCAGAAAGGAAACATCATAATGATATCACAGGGTAAGACTTGAAACAGATCAGAATTAGTCTTACAGGATAAAGATTACTGCAGCGCTACAGCAGGTTTTGAAAGACGCGATGGGTGTCACAAAGGAATAAAGTGCGTGTGAAAAATATCTTTCTATTGCTGCATTACTAATACTACTGTGCACAATTAAGCATGACGGCGATATTATTGTATTTGTACTACATAGTTACAAAACTATATAATGAGGATCAACTAGACAACTTCCAATCTCCTATTTTTCAATGAAACGCCCAAGCGCATGGATCACATAGTATTTAAATGTAAGGCAACATGACTTTTACATTAGTGCATCATCGACGACAAATAGTTGCTTTTAACGTTGTCCATAAAATATTTGTTTGATTTCGCACAGTGTGCCCGGTCCTTGTGACCATGCAGCTAATTTTTTGCCTTCATAGTTTGACATTCAGCGCTTCAAAGTGTACCGTTGTTATTTAATTGTCTCATTAGACATGTTGCGTAAATGTACCATTTTACGCAGAAGACGAATTAGTACTCTTTTAACAGGATATGTCCTATTAATATGCTCCAATCAATGTTTCAAAAACTCAAAAATATTATTGAGAACCATCATTGTGTGAGAAAATCAATTATGGTCGTTTGATAAGATTAAACGCGGACTCTGCTATAGGCTCTGGCGTTGTTGGGTTAAGCCTCGGATCACAGCGGAGTCTTTCTGGAACACTACCAGGTTGAATTGCTACTCTTAACATTTACTCCCAGAAAATGTGGACTTCCCGTGATCAGTTCACACAAATGAATGCCCTTTATTGGCTTTGTGAAGTTAATGGTCACACAAACCGGTAATTAAATGACAAACAGCCGGCAGTGAGATTAGCTACATGTCTGATCAGTGGAATGCTCTATCGACTCTCATTACATAAACATTACAGCAATTTGATACCTCAATAATCGACTCAAACAGACGATCTTCGGAACGCATCAATCAACGTATTTTTTTTCTTTTCTTTTTAATGATTTATGCATGGTGTAGGTTTAAAAAACACATCCGAGTCTCATGCAAGACATAAACACGGGTGGTAATGTCCTGTCACGTGACTCACCAGATGGTGTAAATGTCCTGTCACGTGACCTACGTGCGGGTGTAAATATCCTGTCAAGTAGGCCACCAGCGAGTGTAAATGTCCTGTCACGTGGCATATCAGCGGGTGTAAATGTTCTAGGCCTACTCCGTAAAACCACTACAATCAAGGCTTCAAATATTATCAATTCATTACCTTACTAATCAGAATAAATACTGTCAGGAAATACCATCATAACATCTTGTATAACAATTAACTGGTAACCTGGAACTTGGAATGTGATGTTAATTTCCAAATATTGCCTTTACTGAAATATGTCTTGTGTCTTGTATTTCTGCTAAAATAGACCAATAGTTTAGATCACTACTTACAGATCTACGAGTAATATATTTTCAAACTACTGTTATTGGCAACGGGGATTGCATAACATTGACATTACTAAAACAATACATTGTTAACTATTTCAATTTAAGCTCGCCGACACGAAACAAATAATTTGGATTAAGAAAAAAATGAAGCAATTTCCTCTAAATGTATATTAGTCAAAGTGTCGAATGTATTGAGAACATAAAACTAGTCATAACAACATATGTTAATCAGTGTTTTGTCGAGTCTTCGATTGGCTTTTATTTGAACTGTATTCACGTCACGGCCAACACAATGTCTTTATATGATCAAAGAGTGTTGCGACGCAAAGACAACGTTCTCGCCACCGAGTCAGGATATTAACGTGTTATTGCACTACACCATATCCGGTCCAGAAGACATCTCCATGAACCCTTATCGTGGAATCAGATCAGCCTAATTACTATTCATCAAACAGGACTAACGTTGCTGGTGAGGGTAATGAGTCCGTCAAGACGCTGGGAGACGCACTATGCAATATCAGGGACAATAGAGTCGGACTGGAATGAAAATATTGATGACAATAAAACCCAAACTGCCTGTCAAATAACATTGTTCATTGGGATAAATACCTTAGATACAGACAAGTTAAGATGATTATCTCTTAAGGTGTGGATAAATATAACAGAAACCACACTTATAAGAAACCAGCATAAGCCTTGTTTGTTTATTTGATTGGGTTTAACGTCTCACTAAAGGGTATTTCACTTATATTGACCACAGCTTGTCCATTTACACAGTTCATTGCTTAAATACGGCGAAACACCGAGAAGACACCTCGTAATATCAGCCCGCCATTGTCGGAGTCACATCGTCTGACTCACTTATATACCTGATGGTCGACTAGCAGACACGAACCCGTGGACATACGGGTCGACTCGAACTCCTAGACATGGGTACATAAGCACACTTTTGTTTGTGACATTACTTATTCTGCAATACGTCACATAAATAATTCATTTGCAAAAGAAAAATTCAGCACCCCTTTTTGAAACAAATTGACACCACAGATAACTCCCGGACACACGATACCCACTAAACCAGGGCCCAGGCTCACCATTATAAGCGTTGGTTGGAGAAACAATAACAACATATACCTCTCCTATACGGAGTGATCCCATATAACTAACACCACTTTTGAACTATTCATTTAAAATAAATTGCCACAAGAAATAGTTGCACACGTCGTGTTATTGCGGTCTTTTAGGTCCAGTTTGGAAGCAGTATCAAAGTTTTTCTACCGAGGCTTCCTGTGTCGTCTATAAAGAAAGCGCCCTGTCGATCGAACCAAAGTCTTACATCAATATAAAATGCCGACCATCGAAACAGGTCGGTCCAGTCTTTTAGGTCCAGTTTGGAAGTAGTATCGAGGTTTCTCTATCCAGGCTACCTGTGTCGTTCATAAAGTAACCGCTTTGTCAATCGAACCAAAGTATTCCATCAATATAAATTGCCGACCATCAACACCAGTTAGTCGTACGGTCTTTTAGGTCTAGTTTGAAAGTAGTATAGAGGTTACTGTAAACTTTCTCACGTTGGACAGTTTGGTGACTTTTATGTCCGTATAAATCTCATTGTGTTATACCTTTTCCTGTTCTAAACTCTTTTCTAGATGAAGCTCGAGCTGAACCTGGGTCCGAACTGACCTCTGACGGTCCAGTCAAGGGAGGAGGTCTTCTACATTTTATACGAATGTTTCACATTGACTGCTATTACTGATGTTTTTATCCAATCAACACGATCATATATTTATTCCTCTTTAAAATAAACAAAGTAAACCAAATGGACATTGGCACTGCCAAACCATATCCAATAACTGCACATTGCTAAACTGACTCTAGATAAGGCATCCTAATGTTAATCCTGTCACAATACCACGGGTTCAGTCAGCGAAAAGGAATCCGAACCTACAATATTACCTAGTAATATAATGTCTAGTAAATTTGACGTGTTAGACGTGACAAGGGTTTCAGAATGGAAGGTAAACTTCAATTACTCAAGGCCTGCGGTCGTGGTTTAATAGTGGTTAGCGAGTGCGCTTACTTATCCTACTTTGATGTACCGTTCAAAGGATCGAGTCGGTCTGTCGACCTTCAGTTATTCACACGATGTGGCTCCGGCAATCGCGGGGGTGATTTTTACGAGGTTTCCTCCTGGTTTTCCAACTTAATTAGGCAAGGAACAGTGTGAAGTGGACAATCCGTCGTCATATAATTGAAATACCCTTGACCCCGACGTTAAACCCCAATCAAACAAACAACAAACATAACAAATCAATTACTCGATACGCTAGCGTACACCAGACACTGGCCCACTGCACAGTACCGACCCGGCCGTCTCCGAAATGGTGACTGTATTGCTGCAGCCTACTTGAGACAAGAAACTTATTATTACTGTTAAGTGTAAGACACATGGAATTTAAGATCATTCTTTTTTCAACCATTAGGTTGAACCACGCCAACAAAATGGTAATAAACTGTTGTCAGGTATTAAACGCTTCACAGAATATGTCCTCTTCGATGTATGTACATGTATTGTAGCGATATTGTGGACATCAATATATACATACCCTTTTTAAAAATGCATAAAGCAAGCTGCTTGGTGAAACTGACATGAGTGTTAAACAACATCAAAAGAGAATACAATCCCAACAAATGAAGTCTTCAATTAAACGTTACCCAAAACGGATCGCATTTGATCAGCTTCTAGTAACTTGAACTAAACAAAATAACAAGTGGCGTAACAATTTGTCGTGTCCTTGTCATTTCTTACTTTAACAAAACATCTGGCATGTGTTTAGAACCACAGCAATCTTTGTGAATTTGATATGGTATTGACCAACAGCAAGGTAAAGTATTCACTCCAATGTGTAAGTTCCCTACTTTTACAATTGAGGATTTGTTGTCATATTTGGTCCAAACAAGTTTTAAAAACTGCTGGAAGCTACACTTAACAGGTAAATTATAATAATAAAGCTGTATATAAATTTTGAGTTCACTCTACCTAAGAAGCTGGTGGTGGAAGCTGATTGTGGTACAGACGGACGGACGAAAGATCAGACAGGGTAAATTTCCCGTGGATACACAAATAGTGGACCAATACATACTGCATACAACTATATACTGAATAAGTGAGTAACTTGTGACTTTTGGAAAGAGAATAGTAATTGGCTAACCCAACTGCAAACGAAGCAAATCTGTTTATGTAACACAACTAGCTAGGCTTAAATCACGCTTTCATTTAATCTGTTTTTAAATCATTACAACACCAATGTATACATGAATATCAATTACATTGTTAGTTACGATTCAGCGAATGTATATGGACACTGCAGATGATCCCATAACGCTATATGAATTATATCGATTTCAATTTCTTATTCCTATCATTGTTATTGAGGTCTAAGTTCCAGATCTAGCAACCCCGTTATAGATCGATTAACGTTTATAAAACTAAACTGACAACGGTTAAACTTACACTTCTAGTTTGCTCGCATAAAAGAAATAATTCTCTTTCAAGAGAAATAAACGAAGTTCTCTGACTGCATATCACTCATACTGTCAAATATGTCGCGAACATTGCCGTTTCGTCATAAAAATAATAATTTATCACCGTTCCTCGAGTGCTTGGTTAGATTTCGACTTTGAAACTCAATCCATGTCACGTCTATTGGCCCAGCGCCAACTGCTTTTTGCACCCTGAGCTATTGTTGAGTTGAATTTGAGAGTATTACGAATTAAAGCCGATGCCCTTCCCAACACGCCAGGATATTAATGGGTTATTGTCAAATACAATCCATATCCGGAAAACACCTCGGTGAACCCTTACAGCTGAATCAGATTTGTTTTATTACCATCATGAAACATGACTAACGTTGCTGGTGAGGGTAATGAAAACGCTAGGAGACGCGCTCAATAACAACACGGACAGTCTAGTCAAACTGGACAGTTCATATTAAAAGCTCAGAGAAAACACACACCATCTATGTTAAACGCTCTCATTTACCATAATGGTAAATTTGTTGTGAGTGTGAACAGCTGACGTCGCTTACGATATATTTGAAATAATTGTTCTCCGTTATGTTGAGTTTGAGAAAAAGAAAATACTGACATATATATGTTAACAATAAGATCAAGAAAATCTTGAAAGTATGTGGGAAATCGCGGACATTCGCCTTAAACAAAATTTTAAAAACATATATTGAGCTATCCCTCATAACGTATTGTGGCAAGCTAGCTAAAGTAAATTATTCACCAGTCTCTTTAGAGAAACGATTTATGGCACATGATGAAAATGGCACATCATGAAAATTATTCAGTCCGTTTTTTAAAACAGCGCCAGCTGTAAAGACCAGCCATTTAGATCACTCAGCCAGCTGGCTTCCCGCAGCTGGGAGTTTGGTACCTTACTTTCAACTTCGCCAAATAAACCCCAAATCAATTTATTTGTAAATTCGATTTTATGTTTGAAATATCTTTAAAACCAACTTTTCGATAACTGGGCCTTATAAAGGCCATGTGTTTTGCAAATGTCTTTGCTGCAATGCTACCCGAATTTCGTACCATGTTCGAAGTTAAAGCGAGAAGACTTTTGTTCTCGCGAGACTACACAGCGGTCAGCTCCTCATTTCGAGTTACATCAAAGGCATAAATAGTATATGGCTAGGGTCGCATTCTATCGTTTCATCGAAGGAAAAGGTCAAGAACTCACCATGCGAATTGCTGTTAGTTTTCTAGAAACAACTTTTTATGTAAGACTTCAGCGTATTGGATAACTTTTTACCTAGCTTTCCGGGTGCTATATGTTACAAAACCTTTATCCAAAGCGTCTTAGGGAGATATATAATATTATATAAGATTACGATTAACAGAGATAACCAAGCCATTCGTGAAAAATAAAGGCAATTCGCCGGACGGGATTTAAAAGGGCTTTTTGCATTAAAAGGTAGAAGGTGCTTATCGCCGTTTATCGCTGTATTTAATCGGATGCACAGACCACATATACAAGAAGAGGAATAAGCCACAATAAAGTGAGATTTGTTTCGGAATAAAACATCTATGGCCTTGAATGGTCTGATAGTTATATATCTTAGGAATTGATCAGGCAAGCATGCTTACGTATTCGTTGACTGGCTGTTTCAGTGAGACGAGGTTGAGATGACGACATAATGCACAATTCTGATTATAAAATCCTACTCCCCATTGCATTGTGAAAGGGCAGAGACGGCTGCACTATCATAGGAACTATTTGGTTGCAAATACTATTTGTTTTTAATGTTGAAACAAATCGTACATAGAGTTGATTTAATAGAACGCAAACCCTTTTGATTTTTTAACAGTTTAGCCTTTCGCGGGCTATTGCTGTGAAAATATTCGAATTACACAAACCAGAATATAAAATGTCGAATGTCGTCCTCCGTCACATTACAAACTCGAAAAGTGGTTCTCGAATCCTTGTTATTGTAGTGCGCTTTTCTACATCTGCAGTCCTGTTTATTGATAATAATTAGGACTGTGTACGGCTTTCGCTTTAAACGGTGCACATGAATGTTTTAGTTATGTACATTTTGTGTTTTCACATGCCCGTACATATCTGCGTATTACCTTCTCGAAATCCTATTGTGATAACCATTGTATTTGTTAATATAGTCAAACCCTGATATGCCGTCTTTATGTTCTAAAACTTCTATGTTTTTATTATCATATCCCCGTATTGTATTACTGTATGTACCACTTTACTGATACAATAAATCTTTATGATACAAACCCGACTAGCAATGGTACAAATCATTCCACTGAATGGAGTCACCACAATTAAAATATGTATGTATATTTTTTATAAGAAACTCACAGAAGATGATCCAATAAACAAAAATGTTATACAACAAAGAGAATGTCAATATCAATGCTAATACTGTCAAAATGTCACCAGCTTTCCTCAGAAAACGATTTTAGACGTCAGTGCCTTTACTGAGTTCGTGACGTCCGTGTGATGTTTTCAAAGCTGACAGGAGTGTCAGAGCGTATGGTAAACTTCTCTTACTCGATATGCTTCAGTAGTTCAGAAACCGAACAAGACATCACTCGGAGACAGTCTGGCCGGATTGAAGACAAACCACGAGAATCGTTTAGTAAAACCTTCATAACACAGCCCGTATAGGCACTCAAGATATCGAATTGTCAGACAAACTTATAAGACAGTCGACAGACAACCTGGAAATGTCTAGAATCAAGCAGATAACCCGGTCTATCGCTCACAACGCCATCTACAATGCACATATGATTTACACATGAATAAATAAACCAAAACAACAATCATCTTCCGAAATAATCTGTCTGAGGTGAAGCTACTTTATTTATAAGTTTGCTCAACACATCAATAAAACATACAGCCCTATTCAACCAGAGACCAAATCTACACTTCACAGGCTTATACAATTTAAATGTGTATGAAGAACACTACCTTGGTGTATAGATCATGCCACAAACTGAATGAGGTAAGTTAACCCTGTAGTCTCTTCTGTTTTCAATTGGGCTAATCTGATTTTCCTGTGTTTGTCTGGGTTACGTTTTGTTTTTACTAACACTTTATTGAGTAAATTACCAGATAAATATCAGACACATATCGCAGGAATGCTTTATTTGCCCCGTGGGTTAAATAAAAGAAATTTTTACAATAATCTAAATAAAACATTACCGTAAGTGGCTTTACTTAAAATTCAGTCTGATACGATACTCCAGTTTTGATGCAATACTCTCTTTACTAAGTTATAAACGTGATTAAAACAATTGTCGGTTCGGTGACTAAAAACATATATATTTGCAAATTGTGTCATTCACATATAGGGCAATGTCGACCTTAGGACAAGCTGTTGGAAACGCAATAACCCCTGTAACTGGTTGTCTTATGTTTTAAAGTTACTCTAGTGTGGTGCTTAACACACAATTACGTAATGGTAATTACGGTTTGTCTACAGACATGTCTCCTGGTAAGCCCCGGTTTGAGGAAACATCATTCTGAAGATCTGACCCAAACAAGCCTTTCCCCATTCATTAGTTTGAATTTCACAGCTTGAAGACTTTACTTGCCGCTGTTGGCAAACTCATTGGTCGTGTAGACAAGTCAAAATAAAGTCCAGTTAAGGGGCTACTTTCTCTGTGTCCACAATTCCGAATGCTAAACCCATAGCCTTTTTTCAGTAACTTGCTTGATCTTGATTATAATTTATAATAAGGTAAGGTATTTAGACACGGTATGAATTAAAGGTAGGCAATATTCGTATTTTAAATGACCTCGTCTCTCGATAATGACTGAACGGATTTGAAAAAAATGGTCATTTACAGCTGCTAATCATCTGTTTGAAAGTGAGTTAATGCTTATCAATCTACTGGTATTCTGACAGCTGTTGACTTCTCAATATTCCACCGGTTCATCAGAGGATTTTGTTGGACAGAGCTGGAAATATATCCGGGGTAGGATGCTTTAATGATCAAACATGGTATTGTTCGTAACAGCAATATTCGTTTTGAAATTCCTTTGAGCTTACTTCCTAAATCATATATGCACATAAAATGAATACATTTGTCAATAATTGCATGATGCTGGTATGCACAGACATTCAATGTTTAGATGACAGACATATAACATGTGGTAATAAAGACAGCAGAAGACGTTACTTAAAAAAAGAGCAGAAAGCTGTCATGGCGGAGACTTCTATTATATATAAAAAGCGCATGTATGTATTTAAAAATAAATGGTATGGTTCAATGGCGGACCATGTATGACGTGCTTATCCATTCAACTAATGTAGATTAGTATTGAGCGCTGTGAGTAATATTGCGTTTAACAATCACACCACGTCGTGTTGGCTATGCCATCTCCCAATAGCCATCTTTATAGGCATTTTACGTTTAAAGTTTGATGGCATAAAAGAAATAAATCGTTATTAAAAATAAGCGAAGTTCTCTGTGTGTACATTCATACAATGGAGTGAACGGAGAGCATTGTCGTTTAGGGATAGAAGTGATAATACATTACTGTTTAACTAGTGCTTCAGAGTGTTTTCTTCCTTTTCACCTGAAGCATATTGGCACTATGCCAATAGCTTCTATCGCCCAGAACAATTGCTGTGTTGTATCAGAGAGTATTACGATGTAAAGCCAATGTCTTCCACAACACGTCAAGATATTAATGGGGTATTGTCAAACATAATCCCCGCCTAGAAAACTTCTTCATGTACCCTTACAGTTGAATCAGATTAGTTTTATTATCATTCATCAAACATGACCAGCATTGCTAATGAGGGTAAAAACAATATGTCAAGATGCTGGGAGACACTATATACAATAACAGGGGCATTATTCTCTCTCAGACTCAAAGGATACACGAAGCCTTGGCGTTTGTGATGTCTTTGTTTGCTTGTCCGGTTTTTTCTTTCTTTCGAGTGACGCCCAGGGTGATTTAAATATAACGTGTCTAATAGATTTGACGTCCTATGTCAGTTTACCATTTCTTCTGATCAAATAATATTATTTCTCAGCGTTTTGGTGGATGTGTAGGGACCCTTATGCCGTTGTTAAGTCTGTTGCACTAAAAGTTAAGCTTATTACACGACTTAAACGTAGCAGTCGTTTTCGGACGTTTCAATAGCTCAATTGCGATCATCTGTCAATTGAAGTACATTATGTACTATTGTTCTGTAACGTGTACTCGCGCTCCTCGCCATTATGTGATCTCCGTTCAATTTCAGCTCCAACTGATCGGCTAGAAAATAAGATTAGGAATTCATGCATGCCGGAGATCCGACGATTTCCTTGTTAAACTATGCACAATAAATGTGTCCGACCTTTCAACTATTATTGTCACTTTAAACTTAACACGAAGAGTTAGAGACTAACGCAAAACTTCCCTGGCACCATCTGAAATAAATCCTTTCTATTGCGTTTCAACAATGGCCTTCACCAGCGAAATGATCAAATGGCTTTGTTAAGTCTTTTTTATTTATTTGTTATTTCTCATTTGATTTTGACAAAAGAAAGGTACTAACGCAACCACTGCATATAATAGAATACAACTAAAACTTTGTGACTGGGCTGTTGACGATTACCATAACCAACAACATGTACTACCGAACGAAAAAATAAATTCCCTGTCTTTACTTAATTGTTGAAAAGGCGCTTACTACTCCTACTTCGATGTACCGTTCACGGGATCGAGTCCATCTGTGGACCATAGGGTATATGGGTGTCACACGATGTGGTTCCAGCAATCGCCGGGATGATTTTTACGAGCTTTCTTCTCAGTTGTCCAACATAATTAGGCAATCCGTCGTCATATAAGTGACACACCATTTAAACCCCAATCAAACAAACAAACAATCTGAACACGCTTAAATATGTACACATTTGTATAATAAAAACGTTTTTCCTTAGAATATTATGTCGTGAAAATAACACCTACGAAGTTAGCTACTGAGTTTAAACAGTTCTAATCGTGTAATTGGCCCGCGGAAGATCTCTCGCGGACCTAAATCATGAA
>JARDVA010062861.1:0-12113 GCA_030265315.1 Mopalia swanii
GTCGTCTTAATCGTGGAGTAATCGTGGTGATCGTATCAGATCTTATCAGATCTTGAAGTCAGTCGTGGTAATCGTGTGGATCGTAGGAAAGTTTTGGACGGTTCAAAACATTTCTACGATCACCACGCTCTATTTAGATGTGCTGCGATTTCCAAAAGCCTGTCACGATCTGTGACGCTCTGTCGTCATCAATGGTTGTGGGTTGTAGTGTTTACTTTGTAGAAGTTTAAGTAACATTGACGTCCACGGTCAGTTGTCCTGTATATATATTGGTCGGGGTCCAATTATAGCTCAAATCATGATGACTGTCTATCCTAATCGTGAAAGACATCGCTACAACAATGGTATCCTATCACAGTATAGAGCGCATCAGTTCGCGATGAACGTATCGGAAATTGTCCGAACGTATCTGCACGTACTCGATTGTCCCACATCGGGGACTATGATCGTGTCACATCGTAACAGATCGTGTCACTTGAAATTGTACACTCGTGACCATGTTGCATGCAAGCGCTCCAAGTCGTACTAGAACGTATCACCTCGTATCCGAACCTGACATTTCAGAGAAGTTCCACGATCAGCTACGAATGACCAATCGTCGCGTTCGTAACGGATCGCACGACAGTGGGAATCTAGCATTACCAATTCAGCTCTTTGCGCCACTCTTGAAGTATGGGAAAATCGTATGGGGTTTATGAAAATCAGGGTTTGGACAGAGATATGGACTTATACGTCATTTCTCATAAGTCTACTGTTGGCTCTATTCATCATGTCTACTTTCTATAATGTCAATTATTTCGCACGGATTACTACTTTATATACAATGGACTCACTCGCCGGCATCTCTTTCACCTTTTTCATAACATCGGTTAAACTATAATAGTCGCCATCTTGTTTGTTTTGTTCACTGACGTATATAGGTCAGTGGTTTTGTCCCAGATACAACCATGCGTCACTGCTCCCATGATTCTGTGCGCATTTCGCTCTCATTGCAAGGTCAAACCAGGTCAAACTGACTGGCTTGCAGCGAAAGTGTGTTCAATGCTAAATTATCTCCCCTGACGGCTCGCATGTTTGCCGCACGGGGCGTTGTGTGAAGTTGAACGTTTTAGAAACAATGCTGTCTGCACTACTGAATAGGCTGTTTTACACTTGTAGTTAATGGACTTCTAGTTATATGTAAAGCAAATTATTCCAATATTGAACCAACTTAGAGACATTAGGTGCAACTTAGGTGCAGCTGTACCAAAACTCTAGAAATAAGGCCTGCCTCTCAATACTAAATAATGTCGAATGTGTATGACCTAATTATCGCGGAAGACATTTTTAAGCGAGTGTGGTACTGCTGAGAAATGATTGATTTTAACATGAAAATGGACGTCGAGTGGTCATTTTATGTGTCGGTCTAACCCCAAAATGTTCAATCAAGAAAACGAAACGGTAAGTCAAGGTAAGGTTATGCAGGAAGATAAAGTGCCGAACTATGGTAGCGTTCTGCTATTTCTAGCGGTTAGGAAGCTTCGTGTAGCATAACTATAGGGCCAGTTGCTCGAAAGACGATTAGGCGCTAACACCAGGCCAAGAGGCAGCTTGACGCTGCTCTGTTCGTGATGCCTATGTGTTGCGTCGTTGGATTTGCTATCCCTTCATTGATTGTTGGCAGTGGTGTCGATAGTGATTTTCTATCCCGGTACCTATTTGGGCTGGCACGCCATCATATATGAGTGAAATAAACTGAAGTACGGCGGTAAACCCCAATCCAACCACCAACAGCAATCAATGCCCTATGTTCTGAACATTATTGAATAGGCATATCATTGCGGCAGTCACAATAGTAATTAGAGACGATGAAAACTCATCGGTTATCGAGTGATGACTAGGAATCAATCATATCGTGACAGTTTCCAGATTTTAAGATAGTTAATTTAAAACAAAAGACTATATATTTTTTTCTTATGGCAACTAATAGCTAGTTGAGCCGGGTTTATTCCTTTATTAACGTTTACTATCCCTTAAATATCTCACCGTGTCTGTAGCTAAATAAACCAGGAAAATTCCCTTTCACGTAGACAAGTTTCTATGTACCAGCTTTTTGTCAACATGTCTGCACATATATTAGATTTCAGGGGCCCGTTCCACAAAACGACCTTAGCCTAAGTGTATCTTAATTTCTATGGCGACCAGTACTGCAGGTATAGGATCTGCCTGATAATTAAGATGAACTTAGGCTAAAGTCGCTTTATGAAACAATACCCAGACTGCCTTATACAATATGGAAGTAATATATCCTTAACACTGTCTGAATACTCAACCCATAAATTTCTAGTTATTTGAGACTGTGAACAGCCGATTTCGTCATGTTACTCTATTCAGCGAATGACAGGCCATTCACGGAGGGATAGGTTAATCTCCCATTAAATGAAAACACACACAACAATCAATTGTGTGAAATCTGTCGCCAAACACTTCAAATTCGAGAAAAAATATTCGCTTTGCTATACTAGTATTTGTTTGAATTCAGCTTTTGAATGCCGAATTGGCCAGCAATAAAAACACACTTCCGAAGAATTTAAATCCTGAATATAATAAAATCCATTGTGTCTAAAATGGAAAGATCGTTTTGATACTAAACAACCGTCCCGTTCCGAGACAACATTTGCTCTTCATCCTTTGTAACAAGTAAATAAGGTTGACTGTTTGACATCATCCGAACACATGGTTTTTATCTATATAGATGCCTATAGAGAGGCCCTGCGAAATAAGGCTGCTTATTTGTATTCTGACCTAGTTTCCAATGCTGGAGTTCTATTGGCACAGGCTCCCATAATCGCCGTCCTCCGGCCTTTCAGCCACGCTCTATTGCACAACAGTCATGTGTATTTGGTAGACCAAGATAACACGATAACGGTTTCTAAAGTGCCAAGGTTAATACATCCCTGTCTTAACTTTGGCTCGCGAAGATTCTGTTGGACAGAGATCCTTGTTTCGTTGATGATGTCATAGCCTTGTGGCAACATTTAACCGATATGCAAGCCGTGCATGTCATGTATTTACTTCCTGGGTAGTCTAGACTTTTCACTGCTGTTTCCGTGAAAGCGAACTGTGGTTTATCTCACTCATTGGGTAGGGACACCAGTATGTGAGTGAAATAGCCTGCAGTAAATCAAACAAATAATCCTTATACTGACTAACTGTGGACCTTTATATGTTGAATTATACTAATAGTAAGTAACGGATTCCAGGACATCAAGAAAGGTTTTTCTGTTCCATGTGAATTATTTATCCCAGAATTTTTTGTTTCTTTTTTAAGTCTGACATCCCGCTGTTTTTCATTGTGTTTACAGTTTGTGAATTTTAAAATCATCAATTCGCAGAAAATGGATAAAAGTGGGCATGTGTTTTTGTGTGTAATGCTGATGTTGTGATTTTATTATTATCATTCTTTTATTGGCTTGTAAGTATTGCGATATTGCCCAAGGCGAACAAATAATGCGTTGGCTTACTATCGTCCCATCGTTCCACCCTGAATTCGACACATCACTGTGACACCTGCATCTTATTAATAGTTTCTCAGAATTTACCATTGACGTACCCGGATGTGTAGACGCGAGTCGATTAGTTGTTAAATATGGAAGCTTTCTGTATAATTGGAAGGGTTGGCTTGGAGGATGTTAGTTAGACTTTGGGGACATTTGAAGACTGTCATTGGGGGCATTAACCAAATATAGACTTCAGACCTTTTTAACTAACCCTGAGGCAGTATAATGAGAAACTCGATTGCTTAGGCAGTGGATATATTGGGTTTTAGACTGAAGTGTGGTGGCGGGATTGGAGTGGGGTAATGTTATGTGATGAAAACGGATGCACGCGGACTCTCATGTAAAATAGCATTCGTTTGTCATTGTTCAATCTTTAACTCTTTTGGCAAAGGTTTTTAAGCCTGTGGGTTTATTACTCAATCTTAGGGTTTTAGTATTGACGTAATGTTCGCCCATGGTTTCTTTTTATTTTTCCGCCAGTCATTAGTCAAGTTAAGCCATCATATAAGTCAGACATCCTCCATCATGACCTTGAGCACTATTCCAACGAACTTAAATAATTTAATAGAATTTGTAATATTTTCATTTTCTCGATATGGCTTTTTGGAACTGACAGAAAAAAACGATTGTCAAACAAAAAAGAAGAAATAATAAAACTTTCAATCTATTACACAAAAACACTACTGATAAGATTTTTTCCCCAAGCATTGGAGTGATGTAATACAGGACGATCTAGATTTAATCTTTTAGATGAGGATGGTTGACGTGGAAACGTCGGCTTGTATAACGACTGGAATGTGTTTGGAAGGAGAAAAACTGCGTTTCTAAGATTTATTCAAATGTATGCTGGGAACAATGTTATTATATGTTAAAACATTTCTGCTATTTGTTCCTTTCTGATTTCATCGCTGCGCCACACCACTTTAACTAAAGTGATCGTCGAGATGAGTGCAATGGTGGATTGGCATCGGAAATAAGTTAAAGCGGTTCTGAGTCTTTGCCTTTGTATCAATATAAACATCTCTGTAACAAACTGGGGAGGAATTTTAAATTCAAAACATTCTATATTGACTTAGGTCAAAATGATATACTTCTTTCATGGTTACATAACCCAGATCGAAATAGCTGTATTTTCATCTCCACGAGAAAGGAACTTTACTCTCCTCCTCCTTTCCTACCAAATTACCGAATATTTACTGTCAGGATTAAAGATACTTTTGACAAAATATACACAAACACATACGTATGCTCTCGGCTGTTATGCTATTAAATTTGGGAGATTTGTTTTGTCTTGCATTGGACCTTTTGTCGGTTGGGTGAGACTAACTTAAACCACAGCACAATATTCTTTTTTTTTCTAAAATCAATTCTTCGAAAACATATCTAGTCTGGAATGTAATGTCATGGTGGTGTCAACCTGAAAAAGTCAAAATGAATTACATGGGAATTACTGTAACATTTATAAATAACAAATCTTAAAAGACATTACGCAATGTCAGACAAGTATATCTGTCACCAGTCTTTTTGGTCTCCATTTAAGGCCCTATTTCCAAACCTTGTACTATCAAAATATCACTGTATTGTATCATCTATGTATACTAAACATCATGTGTAACAACAATGGCCCAAAGATAAAACCATCCTGTAAATTATTGATATTATACGACGAACAATAAACAGCCAAATATAAACTGTCTAGTCTATCTCCCAAGGGTACATTTTTTTTCCTTAAGCAGAAAGTAACGCTTTTGTCTTAAGAGCGTACGAATGAATTAGTTGATTGATGGGTTTTAAAATATAATTATACCTAATAGTTATTTATGTATTTTTTATCAGACAGTGTAGTCATGCTTTATCAACAGATGTATTTGTTAACTGTTTAGCTAATATAAGTTATCCAGGGTTTAGGCCGGTTTGATGGGGTTTTGTGACCTGGCTGCGATATTTCAACCCTGAGCCGCAATGTATAACGTTTTTGTCACCATATTCTGTCTAAATCTTATTAATTTGGTCAAGTGAGCTTTCACCTAATTAAATCTATATGTGAAGTTATGCATAGGGATCTTCTGTCAGAATGTCGTATGTACCTTATTATGACGTCATATTGTAGACGTCATTTTTCGTCATTATCATGTCACAATAGACAGTAAAGTTACGCTGTAAAACAGCGCTATGGCCAAAATGACGTCATTCTGTTCCTCGCGTCTGCCTGTCACAGCATGGTCTGCCTATCTGTCTGTGACGTGACAGAAAGGTAGCCACAACTCATTGTGTTCTTTTGTGTATAGGCTTATTTGCTTAAAAATACTTTTAAACAAAGTGTAAGTGTGAATTATAAGATGCAAATTATTTCATAAAAACCCCATCCTTGGCTAGTTTATATAGCTGAGCCGACATAGGAAAAAGAAGACAGTTAGGTCCGTATTTGGGTCTGACGAAATTACCATTTAAACCTCCAGGACAGGTATACGTTTAGTAGATTTTAACATATTAACTGAGAGCAAAATAAGTATAAATATCGTATAGATAATATAGAGCTTTGATGATCGTTGCAATACGGATGTAACAGTGTTCAGATGTTCCATGTGCTTTCACTTGCAAATACAGATCACGGGCCTAATGTTTGAATATGTAGGTGTATGTTAGAATGTATGTTTATATGTATAAGTGGTAATAATTGTTATAACAACAAAAAATTGTTTTAATGTGACCAGATTTATATTTTATATCTGAATCCATTTCTTAATGTGTACAAAAAATCATGTTTGTAACTTACTACATATAAAAGAAACAAAACAAACATTACCTATAAAATTATATGTTTTATCTTGGGTATAAACTTGGGTTTTTTCAACATAAATTTGTTATAAATTTTCAGTTATTGAAGACATGGTTATCAGCCTGTGACACCACAATAATGGTTTACTATATTGATGCTGATTTTAGCCACGCGCATGCCCTCGTAGTTTTAGAGAAAGGTTTCACATTAGCACTCGTATCCGTCTGCGCTGTCGTGTGGGCGAGAAAATTTTAAGTACGGCGTTAAACAGCATAGAAACAAACAACAAAAAAATTGTTATGCATTTAATAATCTGTCACCTGTTTTTAGTTGCACATGCACGCAGCCGGTGACAAACCGACTCTTTTCCCTTATAAAAAAATGCCATGGTGTAGGCCAAAATACCGTTGTAAAACCATGGTATACCACGGTACATTGGCCCCATTCAATGGTAAATCCGTGGTACACCATGGTACTTTTTATAAGGGTTCTTATCTTACATCTTACCTTAAAATATATTTAGTGTGTCTAACAGTCGTGAAGCAGTAAAGCTATCATTGTAACAGATAGAATAAGAACAGGATTTGGATGTTGCGTTTTTTTTTCTCTAATACACGGACATGATTTTAAATATTCTCTGGTGAAGGACTCTGGTCTGAAAGGAGAAGACCATCCAAAAACCATATTCTATAAATAAGTAAAACTTGTTGTGTGTAATTCAATACATTAATTTCCATTTGCATAACCTGGTCGTAACTCTGGTTATCATCCATTAAAGATGGTCACAAGCACCAGTTGAGTCATTCAATCCTGTGCTGCTAAGTTTTCCTGCACTCTGGTTGGTCCAATGATAGATCAGTGAAGTCTGCTTTACATAGGATTTGATGACTCAACTGGTGCTTGTGATCCACTTTAATAGATGATAACCAGAGTTACGATCACGTTATGAAAATGGAAATTAATGTATTGTATTACACACACAAAACTTTTACTTATTTATAGAATATGGTTTTTGGGTGGTCTTCTCCTTTAACAGTTTGGTCTCGTCTGTAAAACGTACAACGGATATTTCTCATTAACACTAATCTGGACAAAACTAAACTAGAAGGTATGTATTTACATCCGGGGGATCAAGAGGAAACAATACTTAATTTCTTAGTTATGTGCACAGAAGTGTAAATTGGATAATGAGTTATTGAACTAGAACCTTCTCATAATAACAGACATCACTTTTAGTTTAAACTAATCCTGACTGTAGGAAAACGAATTCGAGTTAACTAGAAGCAACTTTTTTCTTGAATCTGTCATAACTGAGCACTGCCCATTTGCTTAATGTATCAGCGTTCACGACGCCATTTTGTATCAAATTTATTCCTGTATATACGTATAGATTATTAAGCTAACATTTACACAATGATTGGTTGAATGACCGGTTGTCAGCTAAGTGGATTAAAATGGCTGAAGGCTACCCGTTGTTGTGTCCTATAACTTGATACTTTATCAACATCAATTCTGGCTTTATTTTATATACAATTTGAGACATGATGTATCATGTATCAGGCAGTCTGGATGGTTAAAGCGGTAGTATATTATTTTCAAGAATACTTAAATGTGGAAACTTATAAACACTAAAATGTTATTCCATTTTGTGTGTGTCTGTTATATAATATTGTACACATCGTGCCCTAAATTAGCTGATTTATTCCCTCAGCATCCTAGCCCCGGCAGACGTGGCTCAGTAGAGAGTGAGTACGCTTACTAATCCTACTCAGATGTACCGTTCCCGGGATCAAGCCCGCCTATCTACCATCAGGTATATGAGTGAGTCACTCAATTTGGCTCCCGCAATCGCAGGGGTGGTTTTTACGAGGTTTCGTCCTGATAGTTTTTTTACCACAATAATGCAAGGAACAGTGTAAAGTAAACAATCAGTCGTCATATAAGTGAAATACCCTTTACTACGACTTTAAACCCAAAATCAAACAAACAAAACAAGGCTCTTAATTCACCTCACCCTTGGCTTATTCCATCTGGACGAATGAACTATACAGGTGTTAAAAAAATCAAATCAATAAATATCAAATATTTTGTCAAATTTAAAATTATGCAATCATGTTCGGTTACATGCGCCGAAAATATACAAGTCTCTACATATCACAGACCATACCGTTTTTCTTCAATCGCTTGAGATTAAAAAACATATAATATTTAAAAATGATGTTGATCTCAACTCAAACGACTGCAGTGTCCTTCGTGGTTTGAATACAGACAGACAATATTTTATTGTGTACCCTTTTGCAAATTCTACCAGAATGTCCAGACAGCAAGATTGGCTAACACATCTTCCCGGTCATATTTTGTACAATCTGTTTTTCAATTCGACCATACCTGAATAGATGTCAGTAAATCATCCAGCTGTCTGAAGTATTGTATGGGGGAATTGTAATATAACTATAACAGTGTACGTTCCAATGACTAAATGTCAAATTTAGACTCAATGAAAAAATATGTTGTAATAAAGAACGTGAAATCTGTTACCTAAGAAGACGAGAAATGTATTATTCAGGCCTTCATTTAGTGTCTTAGAAATGACTTTTCCCGCTCTTGGGTCTTTCTACTTCCTACTACTTGGAAATGATTTTTTGCACAAGTGTTAAGAAATTGGAAGCCTTAGATGTTCTCACATAAGTACCGACGTATATAGCAACCCCGTGAAAAAATACTATTCTGTTATGAAAACTGGTTTCGTCCCTTTATTCCATTGTGTTGGATGTCACAGTCAAGGTTGTTTTACATTATAGCTTTGGTTATCATTGTTGAACATGAAGGAACATTTTCTCAGCATAAAATCGATCTGTCTGTGACGTCTTTGTATTACGTTCTGCATTTGTCATGTCTTGTCTTTCTTTATTACCATTGCTGTCGAATGCGGTTTCCTCCTCCCATTGGACTTACACGCCCTCGTGTGAGTGAAAAACACTTAAGTACGGCGTTAAACTCCATTCTAACAAACAAAAATACTAATATGGCGCTGATTTCAATTCACCTGTAGTTTCAGTTATTGAAGACATGGTTATCAGCCTGTGACACCACAATGTTGGTTTACTATATTGGTGCTGATTTTAGAAAGGCGCTTGCCCTCGTAGTTATAGACAAAGGTTTCAATGTGGAATTCTCAAAAATAAGTACAAAGAGGAACTTATCGTGCTGGGACTAGCGAAGAGATGGTTAACATACACGTATGATTAATCCGTTTTCTAGTCATACCGTTTCTTATTAACAGTGTCTGTACCGTGTTCCGAAGAGACATGAATTTACTTACACTTTATATTTTATAGATGTGTTATTAAATGTGACTATTTAATGGTGGAATTCACCTTTGTCATGCATGGAAAATGTTTTATGGTCTTGCTGGGCCCCTTGGTGGATTTTCAGAACACCCGTTGTGTTTAGTCTCTAATGGAGAAGAATATAATTCTGTACCATATATATGTATACATTTTTAAAAAGCCTGAATACTCAGGATTACATATATGTCTATGTAATGAGAATCCAATTATTCTTTCTAAAATCAATCAAAATTAGTAAATGTCAATAAAAAATAGACGGCATTTTTCATGGTTTATTTTTCGAAATGAAATAAAGATAAGACTCAATAAATTAATTCATCGTGGAGAATAGTCCTTGAACTAATAAAAGGTGCCTCGTTTTTTAAATTTTTGGTTAGAATGGTCCCATTGGATTTGTTTCCTTGGAAAATCTTATAAAAATGTAAAATACAACTTTCACAAAACATTTTAAAAAATCAAGGACGAACTTATAAAAAATGAGACACCGTTCACTAGATCTCATTGTGCTCTTTAAAATGGTACAAACTTTTCTAACATGAATAGTTTTCTAGAAATACGCCTGGGAAAATGTAGATTCTACTTAAAATTGAAGTGCCAGAAATATGCATTGAAGTTTTGCGACATAAATATATGATCATGGAAAACTAAATAATAGGCTCCAATTTAACTGTTTGCAATTAGTAATTCGATTTCTTTTTGAACCAACATATAGTTCGAATACCTAACTTTTAATCCAAACGATAACAAAAAATTGGTTCATTTTGAGCCCAAGGGGTCCAGCAAGACCTTAAGGAAAAAATAACCAATTGATCAATCATTCATTCGTTAACCACAGACGCTCTTAAAGGCTATAGGCTCTTCTGTTTCTAGCTTTGAATTTAACCCAGCCTTGTAGGTTAGAAGACTCCCAGCACAGATATTATTGACGAGTTTAATAAAATAGAATGGTGTTTAATGTTAACTTATCAACTATTTATGAAGTTTTTCTTTACTTTGCCGCCTGTAGTCTAACGCTATTTACATTATTTAATCGGAACATGTAAGAAGAGCACTTGGTTTATCTCCAGATGGTTATATGTGACTGAAAAATACATTTTGGGATATATTGATGCTTACTGGAGTACGCGATCGAATGCCTTACGTATTTAAGTGTTGTATCGCCAGCCTGACCTTTAGATCGAACACGGGATTCAATAACAATAGGTGTAGAGACTGGTTATTGTAATGTTCCAGATGAGTTGATACTTGAAATCATAGGTGACAGTGATCCCTAATTTGATCAGCAAATTTTTTTTTTGAGTTTTTGACTGAAAGGAAAATTGGATATCTTTGCTGATCCCTAATTTGATCAGCAAATTTTTTTTGTTGAGTTTTTGACTGAAAGGAAAATTGGATATCTTAATTTTGAACAAGACGCCTTCGCTAGTGCTTGCATCTTTGGCGATTCTTATCCATTTCTCTTTATATTCAATTGCGATTACTAGCATGCTATCTTAATCTGCATTTAGTCTTTTCGGTAAGTCTGATAATATATTTGTCTTGCTATATAGCTTACTATTCCCACAGCGATAAATCCTGAATTCGTCACATTACAGTGACACCAGTATGCTTGCAATGGGTAAAGTTTCTCAGATTAACCAATGACGTATCCAGATGTGTTGGCGCGAGTCTATTGGCTGTTAGTTATAGAAGCTTTTTGCTTAATCGATATGACTGGCTTGAAGGAGGAATCTAAAAGGGGGTGTGACACTGGGGAGACTATGTTATATGTCGGTCGTATGTCACAGTGGCTCAGAGGATGATGCGTACAAATAAACCTATATGATATTTAAAGTGGCCGAGATACCATATTCTGTGTGGGCCGGGGCCCCGCGGCCGTGGCTTAATGGTTAGCATACGCGCTTACTTGTCCTACTCCGATCAACCGTTAATCGGATCGAGTCTGTCTGGTGACCATCAGATATGCGAGTGTCACAAGATGTGGCAGAGGTAATCGCGTGGGTGGTTGTTACCAGGTGTTCTCCCGGTTTTCCACCGTCATAAAGCACGGAACACTGTGAAGTGGACAATCCATCGTCATATAAATGAAATAACGTTGAGCACCTCAGTCAAACAAACAAAACTGGGCCGTATTAAAACCGAATCATTAACAGGGTCGTTTAAAGTGCTCGAATAAACTTGTCGGCGGAGATACCATTGTTTTGTAGGCCGTCTGTCGCACTGAATAGAGGGCGAACGATTTGTATACGTCAACTACGTAAACAAATTAAATACAAAGGTAACAAAATAAAGGAATGAATTAATATGCACAATAGTTTGGGTCCACGTTGTGCTATGTGAATAAGCTACACTGTAACACATTACCGTTGTTTTAACGGTAAAATGCTGTGAATATAACGGTATATTACCGTTTTACACCCAGCCGGTCGTTTTACGGTTGATTAC
>JARDVA010063193.1:0-22083 GCA_030265315.1 Mopalia swanii
TAAATTCAGTCTGTTTGGCTGTTCTCTCCCCTTTTTTCTTGATATACGTGATAAATCAATATCTACCCTTTCTTATAAATTTAAACATTATGATTCAAGACTGATAAATTTTTGTGAATTATAACTCAAAAATTATTGACCATATATGAACTAAATGGTACACTTTACCGTGGAACCTGCCATATATATGGCTCAGATTTATACTCTTCTGTATAAATACAGCAGGTGTTCTGAAAATCGACCAAGGGGTCCAGTAAGACCTTAATGGGGTAACATAGACAAGACGTAGGGGGCTTACCCGAAGGTTTAGAAATCTATTGTACTAGGTTAATAACCCTCTCAGTTATAAAATTGATATTACATACAAAGTTTTCAAACTAAACTAAAAGCTTCCAGGCTTCAACAGTTGGGCACTTACCAATGGTAATTGTAACCGAATAAACTTTCTGTATGCCTCTCCCTCGTACATGGAATCATTACAAAGTTTCTCTGGTCTATTATAAGCTAAGAAACAAATGTGTATATTGTATTTGACTTGAACGTTGTTCATTTTATCTCTTGTTTTAGTGACATGCGCAAATCAAGCGGAACTGGATTATATGTCCACATATATTGGAGTAAAGATGGAAGTCGTTGATAATTTCTTCTTAAGTTGGACGTATTACAAAGCACGGATTATACTGAGAAACACTGGAACCGAAATGTTTAGAGGTGGAGATTGGGCCATTTATTTCTGTAGCATCCGGGTCATTGACATGCCATCAGACGACCATCCACAGGAAACCGATTTCACGCAATATGGTGTCAACATCACCCACATCAATGGTTGTTTCCATCGTTTGGAACCATTAGAATCATTCCCAGATTTAGGGCCTGGTGGAGAGCTCAATATTTGGCACCAGGCCAGATTCTGGGCTGTTTCGAGGACAGATTTCATGCCAAATTGGTATGTCGTCTCTAAAACGGGGAATGCCGCCCCGAGGATTTTGCTGAGCACTAGTGGAGAAGCTTTGGATTTCGTTACAGATTTTAGAGAGCAAAGACAATATCAACGATACAACGACCCTGATAGCGTCGTTGACAAATATGAACCGTTCTCCACAACAATGCGTTATGCCATAAACCATGTGCCAGATTTGGGGGCTGCACCAAACCCGATCGTGCCGACACCTGTGTACATTATGACGCTCTCCGAGAGAAAGGTGCAATTTGATAACAGCGATTACGTTATTGTTGTGCAAAATCAGAACAACAATCTTGAGTCAGCAGCTCAGTTTCTCTCAGGTAAATGCTGTGTTCCAACAATTTTTGTGGCATCGCAATGAGTTACTTCCCCTAGTTTCCTTCACCAAAAACATTATGTATTTAAAGTCTTACTTTGAGATTTGTAGTAACGATCTTATAGGATTGTTAATGAGAGAAAAACAAACCTTCAACCAAACCAAAGGTACCCCAATATGGTTTCTATTCCGGTACGTTCAAATAATAAATATCAAATCCGATGACTATAGATTGGATTTTGTTTTTTTTGTTTTTTTCACAAAGAGCAGTTTGTTTGAAGAGTATCAAGGCTGTCTTTACTTAGCACTGGAGGAAGATTAACTTCCCAACATTATGGAAACGCTTCACATCTTGGTTGTGCTAGTGTCAATCTTTGGCGATATATGTAAAGGGACTGTAGGCCTATATCATGGTATTAATTACGTAATTATCATATGTGCAACTCATCAAAACTTGTTCTATCTAAATGAAATTTAGTCCACCAGCCTTTGTGAAAACATGTTCGAAAGGGATCGATATACAATTCACTAACAATTAAGGTTTGTCATGATATATATAATCGTTTGTAATCACCTGATTTACGGCATTCAGGTATAGGCTTGACTATTGATTATAAATAAAAAGTTAATGGCTATACGTTCATTTTTATATTAAGCCAAATGTTATCAATACATAAATTTTCATCAGAATAATAACAAACCGAAAGTGACTAGTACATGTACCTAGATCGAATTTGAACGTGCTTATTTTCAAGTCCGAGACAAATAATTTATAGCATGTGCTGCACACAGTTTATGAGTGTAAATTGCGGCAATAAAACATTATTTATTACATCATATATTTTACTTTAAAGCGACCATGTCATTTGAAAACATTGCCGTGTATTCATAAAACTGTTTAATTGCTTCTTAATGGTAAGAAATATTTGGCCATAATCTTTCGTTTTACATTTAAATTAAATTAATGTCCATTTTAAAAACGGCAGCACTTTTAATGAAATGTTTCAAAGTTTGTAAAGCATGTCATCTCATACTTCTAGTTAATACACGTCTAGTGATTATATATTATATACAATTCTACCTCTAGCTTCGTCATCGCAGTCAATGGGGTGTTGGTCATGTCAACCAAAGGCCCCGGGTTCCATACCCAGTACAGGCATTCAAATTGTTCGTTCTCTTATGTCTATAATATATATCTATATACATATATAAGAGAAAGTTAACATAAGCAGCACGATATTCAAACAAACGTTTTTGCAGTAAGAAAACATCATTTAGTTGAACTAATGGTTTTACCACGATTGTAAATTTGATTAAGAAACGGCTGCGTGTTACAGAAAGGACGAGTTCTTTGGTTGATTGATTTGATTAATCGGTGTTGAACGCTGTGCTACATTTTGTAACCATCAAGCATCATCTAGCCTTTCAGCACAGACTGGAAACATTTTGATAAACACGTGCCATCACTATCTTTCCAGACAATCGCGAGACGGCGCTCTACTTGTATTTTTCTTATTAGACGATAGTGAACCGTAACAGAATAGTCATACACATTTTGGGGGCGGAATGGATCCATTAAAGAGGAACTCTGGGTGGGAATAACCCCTATATCACTTGAAAGAATATCATTATAAATACTGTCCTTTTAATTCCAGAGAAAACTGGCTTCCCCGTAGTAAAAGTAGTCCCGTCCTCCCGCTACATCCAATTCATTGTTGGGTCACCGGATGTAACTATTGGAGAGAAACGGTCTACTTCCGACGAAGCATACGAGCTACGAACTTCGGCCGATGAACAGTCCGCAACCATCACCGCGTCTTCAGCCAGAGGAGCCTTTTACGGAGCACAATCCCTACGATTATTCTGGGACGACAACAAAGATTGCCCAGAGGTAACCGTTAAAGACGCCCCCAGGTTTATCTACAGAGGGATGCACCTCGACGTCTCCAGAAACTTCATATCTAAGTCATATATCTTTAAATTAATAGAGGTGATGGCTATGTACAAGATGAATAAATTTTACTTCCATCTCACTGACGACGAGGGATGGAGGCTGGAAATCCCGGGGCTCCCTGAACTCACAGAGGTAAAATCACAGTTTCTCAAAAATGATTTAATATTTTAAGAGCCATGTATCACGGGTAGCGTTTTACCGTTGGGCTGGTAAAGTCATCACCATTTGATGTACCGCACAGGCACTGTGGCCCAGCGGACTAATATATGATGGATCACACGTTATGACACCAGGTATATGATGGAGTCATACGTGGGGACCCCGGGTATACGATGGAGTGATGTGTGGGGACTCCGAGTACTTATGTGATTTTTAAAGGTTTTATCTTGCTTTTACTTCGTCGATGGTACAGAACGTGAAGTATACAATCCTTCCATATATTACTGAAATATAAATTTAAAAAAATCAAACAAATAATATTAACATCAATGCCAAGTTAAGACATCTTCAACAACAAAAAAGGTTTGCTTTATACCTCTAGATACGATGGTTTTTATTCCTTGGAATTATTGATTTCGTTTGATTTGATCATTGCTCATTCACCCATACTAGCACAACCAAACTGCCTTTAGTCATTTTGTAACAGCTTCTGATACAGTGACACAGGTGTGGCTCGGATGACCGCTTTTCGCTTATCCAATTATACATATGATGTTTCTGGTCTGAATATTTATACAAACCTTGATTGCTTCCATGTAAAGTTGTTTAACAGAAGGGGCCCACTCTTCTGGCCAGCCGCAGCAACCCTTTCGTAAGTTATCGGCGGCTGCAACAAAGTAATTGTATATAACGTGACGGTCACAAACCTATTATTGGTCAATAGTTAGTTAGTACTAAGTACTATGACAGTAATAAGGTTATGAACGGTCAGAATGATTTATAGAAAATAAAGGGACAGAGCAGTAGATTTCGTCCATTCGCTTAGACACCACAGATAAAGTTTTATCTGAATTATAGAATAAATATTAAGTTCTAATCCAATAACAAAGTATTGTCAATAAATTAAAATGAGAGCTCTTTATTAAATCAAAAGTTACATTTTTAAAATATAATAATCGCTTCAGTCAATATGTTTCGATATACTGTGATAGTGGACTTCTGCTTAGTTCCTTTGACTAGGTGGCTCTCTATTATACCCCGTGAAAATATATGGGGCGGTCATTTTATGTACCTTTTGAAAATGTATGGGGTAGTCTTCGCAAGTACCCCGTAAAAATATATGGGGTGGTCTTCTGATATACAGCGTGAAAATGTATGGTGTGCTCTTTTTATGTACCCCGTGTAAATGTATGAGGTGGTTTTCTGATGAACCCCGTAAAAATGTATGGGGTTCCCTTCTGATGAACCCCGTAAAAATGTATGGTGTGTTCTTCTGATGAACCCCGTGAAAATGAATGGGGTGACCTTCTGCTATAACCTGAGAATTTATTAGGGGTTGTCGTCCGAGATAACCCGTAAAATTATATAAGGCTTCGTATTCTAATACTAGTATAGCCTTTGAAAATGTATGGGGTGGTCTTCTAATATACCACGTGAAAACATATGGGGTGGATATATTCCAGTTATTAGATTAAACTAGTCTCGTCTAATTCGACGTTGATAATCATTAAACGGATTTATGCTTGTAGCCGCAACCTCGATTTGGACGAGGTGGGGTACGTCTTGTTGTTTACCCCATAATACGAGGTGGTACATTAGCATTACCGTAAACCCCATAACATTATAGTATAGGTTATTTACAATAACTTCGGGCAAAGCACGACTTCTCAAATGAGTTCAGGCAAAGTAGTCCATCAGTAAATTATCTCAAAATTGGAGACATAGTCACTGGTTTTAGATGAGAAATATAATAACCGTCCAGAAAAATAATTTGGTGATCAATAAAGATTTCTTAGCATCTAAATTTACAAACAAGTTATGTGGACTACTTTGTGTAATCCCATATATCTATGGTGACAAAATGGCGGCGTTTATGAAAGATCGTTCTGTATTGGAACAAACATTCCCATTCGTCTGATTTAAGACTTCTTCCTGATAAAGTAAGTTATTCCCAATCCCCATATCAGCTAATAAACCTGGCACAGCGGTAGTAAGTTAATTGAATGTGCCTTTGTCTGTAAAACCTAAGGTCCGTTTCCACTGCCACAGCATTGTTGTTGTTGTTTAAGATTGCGCAGTGTGTTACAAGTGAGTAACACAAATAATAACGTAGAACCTTCCCCATGAAAACATCAAAATTACTTTTTTAATAACGTAGAACTCAGAGTGATCTCAGAGCAACAGGAAGCCAACATGGTTGGTTTCCATCACCCATTTGACTGACACGCCGTCATCTGAGAGAAATAACCTAAAGTAACAAGGTAAAATCCCGACGAATACCCACTGAAAAATGTTGTGCTGAAACTGAAGAAAAACTCCATAGATCTCTAGTAAGCTCATGTCAGTTCTGTCATTTGTTTACGCTCGAAGACAGTCTGTACACACGGTAACATTAAATTTGGCTGACACAAACATACGTAGAAGTCTTTCAGGCATTTCTTATTTTACTGTTGTAGGTTGGAGGTAGGCGATGTTTTGATTTGACGGAACAGAGCTGTGTAATAAGCCAACTGGGATCCGGTCTGGGCAGCGATAATTCTGGCAGTGGCTATTTCACGGTCGCGGAGTACCAAGATATTTTGAGGCACGCTGCTCACCACTTTATTGAAGTTATACCGGAGTTTGACATGCCTGGCCACGGCCATGCTGCCATTGTCGCCATGGTAAAGAGATACAATGTTTTGCTGGCGCAAGGCGACAAGGAAGGTGCTATGGAGTACCTACTCTCCGACCTAGACGACACTTCTACATACGAATCGCCTCAGTTTTTCAACGACAATGCCATAAATCCATGCATTGAGTCCACATATAACTTTGTCAGACACATTGCTACCGAGGTAAAAAAGATGCACGAGGGAGTCAATCCTTTGAAGATATTTGATTTCGGAGGAGATGAAGTACCGCCAGGAGCTTGGATGAACTCCAAACTGTGCAAAAATCTCCAACAACAAATGTCTGAGACCACAAATGCCGATGACCTTAAAGAGTACTTCGTTAAGAGGGTGTCCAACATCACGGCATCCTTGGGTCTTAACCTTGGCGGATGGGAGGATGGATACTTGGACCGAGATGGGAATCCTTTCAACCAATCAATCATTTCCAACAACAATGTGTACGGATACTGCTGGAATAATGTTTGGGAATGGGGCGCCTCAAACAGTCCGCACAAAATGGCAAACGCAAATTACAAGGTAAGCTCAAATTCTAGCTGGTGATAAACACGGAGCTTCTTCTACATCTGTCTTAATAACCTAACAAGAACGGGCGACTACCACTTAAACAAAAATGTCTGTGGCTCATATACGTTGTAAATGATTGGTGTGCTGAAGACTTTAAACTCTCTCCACAAGACTTGTCAATTTGAAAACGCCATAGAGTTATTTCCCATGAGTCGTTAACTTTCGCGATTTAACCTTCTATCTCTTCAACTGCTCTACTGGCTTACACCACTAACAAGTAAGCCAATATACTGGTGATATCGTGAGCATGTCAGTGAAACTGTCCTTGCTACTACTCCACGATAGTCAGTTACAGGTAAGATTGTCTATTTGTTTGATATGGGTTTCAAGTAGTGCTAAAGCATATGTTTCTCATATGACGGCGTGCCAGCCTAATGGGTGAATGAGATGTGAAATAACAAGACAGTACATCATGCAAAGGACACAATACAAAAACATTACAACCCGACAGGCTGAGAGCACTAAAGCCTGTTTCCCACAAGGCGAATTTAATCGCGCGAAGCGAAATTTTTCGACTTTAAAAAGTGAGTTCGACCAGTTTTAACATTTTTGCAGCAAAAAATTGACGCAAGCCTATTAGATCTCAAGAAAGCTCTCACGTGGCATACCGTGTTTAGCAATCGACTCCTTTCCTGTAATTGCCCCACATGCAGTTTACACAATTGTACATAATGATTTAATGCTGTCTTCGAAATTAATATCACCTGACGAGAATCACTGTACAGATTTGTTATTTATACCATGGAGATAACTTTCCATGATTATACCGTTCACAGGATCGAGTCCGTCTGTCGACCGCCAGGTATATGAGTGAGTCACAAGATGTGGCTCCGGCAATCGCGGGGGTGGTTTTTACGAGGTTTTCCACCATACTAGGGCAAGGAACAGTGTGAAGTGGACAATCCGTCGTCATATAAGTGAAATACCTTTACGACGTTAAACCCCAATCAAACAAACAAACAAACATGATTATACCAAGGTAACCTGTCACCCAATTCTCTGTCTGTGTGTGTTTGTAAGGCCTATGTTTGGACTTTTGTCTGAAATAAAGGTTTATTATTAGTATTGTTACAAAGTTTGTCCCCAAATGGCTACCATCGACATCGATCTTCTTCAGCAGATGGTCTGGAGTAATGGCACTGGTAGTCTGGATTTTCTTAATCTATTAGGTTTCGCGGCGAAACAGTTCGCTTCGCGCGAATTAATTCGCCTATGGGAAAACCGGCTTAAAGCGACAGCAACCTTCCTCCCATCCGCACACTGGGAAGACACAATGGCGTAATGTCTCCTTCCGTTGAGATCAGGATCAAGTTTCCCCAAAAATCGGAATAAGAAATACGACATATCAGAAACATCCTTATAAGAGTCCAGTCATATTTAAATTTAATACTCAAATGACGTTGAGGGCCCGTGAGAACTAAATTATGTATTTTTCCTCAGGTAATAATGGCCCAGGCCACCCACCTGTATTTTGACCAGCCCTATGAGCCAGATCCCGAGGAAAGGGGATACTATTGGGCGACACGCTTTTCCAACACTCGAAAAACTTTCGGATTTCTGCCAGACGATTTGTTTGCCAATGCGGACTATACTAGAGCTGGTGATCCAATACCAGAGGACATCCTATGCAAACCCAATGCTGGTGGCGTCAGTCAATGTATACCACTGGAGAAACCGGACAATATCATTGGTAAATAGTTTAAAATTGATTCAGTGTTGTGAACTCAAATAACACTTCAACTAAAGAGAAAAGACGCCAGTTCAAAACGAAAGATAGACTTTAATGGAAGATGTTTTAACATCCTTTGGTTCTACGAAATAGTCAAATAAATTAATAATTTCTGAACTTCGGTACGCCGTTTAAAAAAGCTATAACACTGTCTCAATGAATATGACCTAGCCAGTCATGACTAGATCATCATTGTTAATAACCACCAATGGTATCAAACAAAGGCAAGATACTATAATATCGCCTGCAAGTCAAATAGTGACAGTATATAGTTTATATTGTAATACACAAAGGGCAAGTTTATGTTGACCCTTCTATGTGCGAGAACCGGAGCCCCATAGTTATCTGATAATAATGCCAATGCTCTATGGAACACTAACATTTATGTTGAAGCGTTACCAATGGGCTCTACGTATATATGTAAATGCCATTTTATATGCATCTTTTGTTCAGTTTTTCCAACCCTCTTACGTCATAAACCAGATATGTTGACTGAATGCATATTCACTCGCTCAACATAAAAATTAACAAACATTTCTTTGGAAAACAATCAATATAGCATGATGTCGATATCGCGTTTCGTAATCGATGTGGCCTTAACATATCACAAGGTCACTGAGTACTTCAAGGTCACTGTGAGTACTATCTTATCACGTGATTAGCAGTGTTAAATTATCTTCATATGATAAGCACTGATTAACAATGATAGAATTGCTGTATCGTTTTAGTTTTCATTTCAAAACCTGACAACCATGCAATGTGTGTCTGACAGGCATACAAGGGCAGCTGTGGTCAGAGACGACAAGAAATGAAGAGCAAGCAGACTTCATGATTTTCCCGCGCTTACTGGCCCTGGCTGAGCGCGCCTGGCACAAGGCTGACTGGGAGTATGAAACAGATAGGGAGAAGGTGCAGAGACATCGAGACGTTGACTGGATGAACTTCGCCAATACTTTAGGCTACAGAGAATTAAAGCGCCTCGATGACATGGGCATACAATACAGAGTTCCTATTCCAGGGGTTGCGTAAGTGTCCGAGTTCTTTTTTGATGTTTAAAAGTGTAGAGATCAAAACAATATAACGAGCTTTGTCATTGAAGTATGAATAGCTGTGTATCTCTTGTAAGAGCCTATATAATGAAATTTGATTTTATGATTGATCATATCTTGTGTGTTTCCATAACATTAACTCTCTTCAATAAATATCCATTGAAATCGTCGCACAGTTTGATAGTTTAGGAAGCAACATACTGATTTTATGAAATTATTATGAACATTGTTAATACTGTTCAAATTCACGGCACCATGCCGATATGGCATCAAAATTCAACCATGCAAAAAACTGACTAGATTTCTTCCAATTGAGATAACAACGAACAATGGACAATCCGTCGTCATATATTATATGACGACGGATTGTGAAAGTGAAATACCCTTCTGTAGGACGATAAACCACCAATGAAACAGATTCATATATCCTATACAAGTCGAATATCCTATATCCCGCCATCTTCCCGGCAAAAGGTTTTCGCAAGCCCCGTATTAAAAATTTGTCAGGTTACCTGTCTGTCTGTGGTGACACAGAGACCAAATTGAAACCGCTAAAACGCAAAGACCAATCAATACAGATTCCACTTTCGAAGCGGTGTATAGCAGTGGAGAAGGGTAACTTTTGGTTCAAGCCATTGGATTATTGATGCTTTTTCTTGATTGTCTGATAAAGCAACGATTATCAAATTGCTACTCTACTTCTTTAATCACCGTTTCCTGTATTTCGCTGTTCACAGGATCGAGTCCGTCTGTCGACCCTCAGGTATATGAGTGAGTCACAAGACGTGGCTCCGGCAATCGTGGGGTTGGTTTTACAAGGTTTCCTCTCGGTTTTCCACCATACTAGGGCAAGGAACAGTGTGAAGTGGACAATCCGTCGTCATATAAGTGAAATACCCTTGAGTACGACGTTAAACCCCAATCAAACAAATCCTGTATTTCGCCGTCCGAGCGTAAGAAAAATGGATATATGGCACCATGACTAAGTGTGACCTTGACACTCGAGTTCGGAGAGTAATCGCCTCCTTGCTCCACTAGAACTATGGCACAAGCGTGACAAAGTGACGAATAAAGTTTCACGTCGTGAATCACCTGATCTCAAGAAATTGATTTCCCATACAGAAAATATATTGAATTTACAACTGGACAACATATTTCATACAGCCTACCAAATCTTACTATCCTGTTTAATGTTGAGAATTAATTAATGCGTGCAAGATTTAATTTAACTGGATCGATCCTAATTAATGCGATGTTATTGTTTTTCCAGAACCATTCGTTATAACGACATAGTTGACATGAACACTGAGTTTCCTGGTCTTGTGTTGGAATATTCCACAAATGACGGGCTGAAATGGTCCATTTTCACAGGTGATTTGTTGGAATCAGATTTAACCAAAGAGGTCCAATTCAGAACGAGGTATGTACTTTTATAAAGTAGCACTTTGTTCGTTACAAAGACTTGCTTTATTTCCGACCCGCTATTCACACCAATTTAATATTGTTTAGTCAGGTCATAGATGAATAAATATCAAATCAAAATCAAATATACATTTGGTATGGATATTCTATGGTTGTAAAATATTTCTATAATTTAGTTCATAACAAATGTGAAGAAAAATGTTTTAAAATAATTCATATTTTGTTATTTTACACTTTGGTCGTACGAGACCACAACCGCTTCGTGGCAATCCGACATGCCAATACATCCAACCAATCTGCCTTTTTATATAATGTTAAAGAACTTTTTCTACAAGACAAATTCCGTACCACTTTTTTCCTTTATAAACATTTGTAAATAAATTTGGCATGATTTTGTTCTTTTCAGATCTGCTGATAATTTACGAACAAGCCGAGCTGTGGCGACCAAATATTACTTTCATGCAGTTTCTTCAGCCGCACCAGCGTCAGCAAACCTCGCACTCATCGCTCTGATAAGCCTAAAAATTAGACTGTATCTCTGGCGGGTTTTGGCTGTTTAAGCTGCTCGCTGACAAGACAAATGGTTCTTCCAGCGAAGAATAGCTAAACACTGTACAAGCATTAATAGTACAATTTGCAAATATCTTTCTAACTGTAAAGCCCTGTAAAGGTTTAGTTTGTTTGAAGTCATCAATTCAGATTTTATTTTTCACTGGGCGAATATAAACTTCCAACATTATGAAACCCCTTTACATACTGACTGCTAGTGTCAATTATTTTAGGAATTCTCAGCCCTCATCTTAATGAAAAAATACCCTTATGCAGGCGTACATGTATGACACCAATCAATCAGGATAACTGTAAGTATACTTTAACCTACCATGGACACAATATACCTATGCCTGATAACAGTACTTTATTTGACTTCAATATACCAACCATTTTTATTAACGTTTTCAGATGAGCAACGGAAAATAGAATACTTAGTTTAAAATGTCACCTAAAGGCTCCGGATAACTCTTCAGGTCTGAATCATCCGATGCAACTCAAAATGCCTCACAGTATCACACACTGAACAACTTTTGGGCAAAGATATAGGAATAATTGTTTAAAACGCTGGTGACAATGTTTGTTCTTTAAATTATGATATAATTGAGCAATGACTCATATTTTTACTTCAAAACAAATTTCATCAACAACGATGGTCCAATCTGAGAGAACAACCGAGGGTTTGTGACTAGCGGTTTTTAATAAGAACTTTAGTTGACGACTTGATTATCATTTCAGTTTGTTCAAACCAAATCGAAAGTTTCCAGAGATCATTCTTTTAGTTATTCTCAATCTGTTGCGTATCGTTTCACCTGCAGATAGGATAGAAGCATCCGCCCGTATTTGAAAACGATTGTATGTGTTTAAATCTATGTATTTCGAAACAAGATAATGAAACGCGGGTTGCCTAGGATTAAACGCTGTGAAACACCACATTTATCTGGGGGTGTTTAGGTGTAGGTTTATTTATCCACCAATTGATGTACAAAATATTACAGATTTTCTGGATAATATAAAAATAAATATGGAAAACGGAAATAATATATAATTATTATGAAAACATACATATGTGACAAAATATATAAAGAAAACATATTGGCTGAATGTATAATTAAATCTATATATACACTTTCACTTGTTACAGTAGAACAATTTACTGCTTGTTGTCCATACATGGCGCGGGCCGTTGGAGGGAGCTTCATGTTGCCCTCAGAGCTAAAGGGAAACAGGAAGCTGATCTGTTTTGTGGTGTCTGTGCCTGTATTTCGTCCTGTTTTCGTTTGTTGCCAGTGTTGTCGAGGGTGGTTTCTTTCACCCATTGGGCTTTTCAAACTAACCAACAAATCCATACATGGCGTCAGTAAGTCAATAAATCAGTTCAATACATGCAATCAAAATGTCTTTATTGATGCTCTCCAAAATGTTTGTGTACATGGAGAATTAGAACGGGCGAGTCTTGCAGTCGAATGTAAAGGGAGTGTTTAATTCCTGGTGAAAAATTGTGTTCAACAAGCAAACACTCATATGCAAATCATATAAACTCCAGTGTGAGCCACAAAATAACAGAAGACTATGCCTCTGGAGTCATCAAATTAAACAGCTTTCAGAAGAATGTGGTTTTAACTACTTGCTTTTATATGAAAATACAACAAATATAATTATATCCAATGTAAAGAAAGTTGTAGCAGATGTTTTTGTTTCAATGTGTTATGCTCAATTGGGTGACTCTTTAAAGTATTCCTCGTACCGTCTTACAAATAGTGATATATTGAGCAAAAAGTTGAACTTACTCAAGTCAGTGTTGATAAATGGATACCTGGTACGAATAGCCTTGGATGGCTGCATACACAATTTAAACAAAAAAACAAACATACACTCTTGAGTGAATTTCACATCATATCAGGTTTGTGACTCGGGCACTTTTTGAATCAAGTTATGGAAATCTTTTTTCTTTTAAAAATTATGAAAATGCGTTTGCAGTTGCCAAAAAACACAAATTAGGCGAAACGAGACTAAAATCTTATATCCAAGCTTACTGCAGCAAGTGTTTTGGTTAAAAACAGTATAAGGGTTGCCGGTGTTTGCTGATCGAGTATGAAGTTTATCGGTTTAATGGAGGTAATTGTACCGTCAAGAGAAATACCTTCGATACGTGTCAGGGTGCCTATTTTGTAGGCCAACTACATAATTCATTTAGCTTTAGACTGGTGACACTCGGTTTAATCAGCTTACTAGAGCTTTGTATCATGGCGGATAAGGGTTGGGAATATAGTTTGATCTGTCACCATGGATTTCTGTAATGAACACCATATAAAGAAATCTAACATGGCAATCTTAATGTATTCCTTATCACAAAGAGACGAAAACAAGCAAACAAATGTACCAATCGAAATTAAAGCGTTAATTATGGGTATTGTGATCTCATGCTTATTATTCTGGTAATAAATTGACAAAGTGGCACTGTAATAAATTATCGACCAAATACTTTAGATTTGTGTCCACGTACACGACATACAAGCTACAGGCGTTTGCTGAGAGTGTATGTAATATCTTGGTTTAATGGGATAATTCTATGTAAAGATAAATGCCCTCGATGCGTGTCAGCGATTTCTATGTTTTAGACGAGTTACATAAGAGATTTAATTGAGGCTTGTTGTTGCTGTTTAGTTACCTTATTGATGTCTCGATTTTTTATTAAATGTGTTGATATATCTTCCATAGCTATTTTCAGGAGTAAATTATATTGCGATTGATTGATGTTTTACGCTACACTCAACAGTATTTCAGCTACAATTTTGTGTCATGACGTAATATGTATACCGAATTTTCAGTGATATATTTGTGATTATTAAGTGTGGTGTAGAAAGGGCAGCTTGTGTATAATTTGCTATTACATAATACTGAAGGGTTGAACGTAATCATGTACTAATTGTTTATTACATAAGTACTAGTGCGGATTCATTTTCAATCCGCACTGCTATTTATGTAGTAATATTTTAGTACATGATAAAACACAAATCAACGTTATTATGTACTAAGATGCGGGAGGTTAGCAATGTAATTGAAGGGTGTTCTAAGCAGGCAAATGAGCTGAAGCGACCAGCTGAGACAAACGAACGAGCGCACAACGCAATTAAAAGACTTCAAGAATCAAGACCTACATAATGATTGCCAATCTATCTGGACAACATTATGAACGGGTCCTGCACAGAAACCTGGAATGCAACTCCAAAAATGAGCCACCACGACCATATTGTACACAGACACACAAGGCACTGAAATACAGAAAACTGGATTCAACACAAATTAAACCTATGTGGGTTTTTAAGCCACAAAACAAACCAACTTTATGTGAAGCTTTAAAATATAAATCAAAATAAAAAACAACAATGTATTTTTTTTTACTATCGCATTTCCAACATTATCTCCAAATGGTACAGGAGATTTCTTTTCAAACCGCCCTAAACATATTCATCACTGGCAGACTGGGCTGAACATCTTCTTTGGTACAGGGATGGGTGATTTGCAAGTCCTGTTATGTTTAAATTTATTGTTGACAACATGATACTAAGGTGGCAATCACTTGATCAAAGTAAATTTTATATAAGTCAGAAACTTGGAGATCCTCATATTTCCGCATCAGATTTAAAAGAGCGGATTGAAAATAGTGATATGTCTGTCATCGAAAAACTTCTGTATTTTGTTGCTTCTCTCAGAGGAACACCACAGTATTGGCTAAAGATTGTTTGTTTGATTGGGGTTTAACGTCGTACTCAATGTTATTTCACTTATATGACGACAGATTGTCCACTTCACACTGTTCTTTGCCCTAGTATGGTGCAGAACCTCGTAAAAACCACCCCCGCGATTGCCAGAGCCACATCTTGTGACACTCCTATACCGGGGGGGTCGACAGACTAAATCGATCCTGTGAACGGTAAATCGAAGTAGGCGTTAGAAAGCGCGCTCGCTAACCACTACGCCACGGCCTATTGGTTACAGAAGAGTGAGAGTTGCGTGCCTTAATTCAATTCAAGATTAATGAGGGAAGTGGTTTACTATCCTTTTTTGTCACAGGCAGTCGTGCTGAATTTTATTTCAAGCCTCTGCAAACAATACTCAGTCTTTACTTGGAAAAGTGTTCAAGCAAGAAAACAAATCTTGATAAAAAAAACCAATCTGTTCAATTGTCTGCACACTGTTTTCAACTTAGAACTGAAGCATACTTTTCGTCAAGTGTTGAAACCTCTTTTCAAAATTGACACCTTTTGGTACCGATTTGAAATTTCCAAAAGGCGTGGAATTATACACTGGCACGGCCTCTGCTGGAGAAACGACAGTCAACCCCATCAATTCAAGCTGGACAATCGGAGAGAATGTTCGAACGATCTTTCCAACTGGACTGAACAGAAGTTATCCATGACTGTATTACACCCGGCAGGTGAGTTAATCTACAATTGGCAATGTAATATTTGCATTATCAATACCAGTCTTTCTTTGCTTTCAAAATGCTGATTTATCACAAGTATTATATCTTGAACACCCACTAACCGCTAGAAGGTATAAAGTTACTTTTATAAGAGTTTCTGCAATTTTCCCCAAAAGTTCAATTTTTTGCTATAACTGGATAGCAAATGTTGTTTCACATACAAAGTTCTTTGGTCGTCTCGAGTGTTTTATTGACTAATTCTAATAATGGGAATTATTGCATTGTTTGTAAAAAAAAAGTATAATTTTTAATGATAAATATTGTGCTTACATTAGTAAGCTTCCACACAACTTGTGGGCATTCTCGTGGATAGTGGACGTTTTAATAAAAGTATTCTGATCATCAGTTTAGTTTATTGATTCATGCATAACACTGTACTCAAACATACTAAGCTTAGATGAGTTTTATCTCTATGGAAGTGGTCGGTCAGCAGCCCATATCATTGGTTTGGTTGTGCTTCGTTATTAATCTGTTTCTGACAGGTGATTAGTAAATCTAATGACTGACAATTACAATAATGTATCTGATAAAAAAATAGGATATGGTTTCAGGTTTCAAATGGAAATCCAAAAAAGAACTTATGGCCACCACCAGAGGGAACATCTGATTGTCCTCCACAACAATCCTCTACACAAACTTCTTTGTGATGTGGAACAATCCACCGAAATCCTCGACCGAGATCACTTGCTACTTGTAAACCGCACAATGCTGCATAGGTGTCCTGATTACTGCACGAGAAAGCCTACCCCCAAGCAAAAGAAGCAGATGAAGGTGTCGCCAGGGGAAAGGTATGCAGTATGGAATATCCAAAGACTGTTCAAGATCACCCTTACATCGTTAAGGGTAAAAACGGAGCACTCACATTGGAAATGTGCAGGTACCATCCAAACCTTGTTCAGCATTCCAAAATTCATTTACTGTTTAGGTATGGAGAGCCAACTATGACATTGCCCTGATACTTCTCCTGACAATCCATCTGTAAATGACATAATAGCATGTGACCGGTATGTGACAGGTTATGTCTACAAAGGCAATGAACGCATGGAAAGTGCTGTTAATCTGTTCAAGGAGACCCTCGACAATGACAATGAACTGGATGAAATCAGTGCTTTGTCAATATGTGCAAGAACCTTAAACAAAACAATTAGGCGAAGGGATATAAGCGCTACAGAGGCATGTTATGAAATAAGCACACTACCTTTGTCCTCTACCTCTGTCCATATCACTATAGGGTATTCCGCAACTTGAAAGCCACGGTTCCACACTTACAAAAAGCACCCCACTAGATAAGTACTTGGGAAGATCTTCCAGTTTAAGAATAAACAGTCCTCGTATGATTTTATGACTAAACCCCACCCAAAAGTTCCATTCATATCTGGTCCAACATGGCCTTTATCAGAAGAGTATTATCGCAATGTTTTGCTTTTAAATTGGCCAAACTGGAGAACAATGGAAGAAATAAAACAGCTAAAACATGGAGAGAAACAATGGAAGCGTTTTGTTTGACAGAATATTGACCAAATTACTTGTAAGCACAGATTGAAGGAGCTAATCAAAGAGCACATATACCTAAAAATGTTGAAGTGGATTCTTCAGATGAAGACGAATTGCCAGAAGAACCAGACTGGGCTGATTTTCTGTCAATCAATCCTTATTTTCAACCAGAAGAATAAGGCTTTTCTTTTTAATGATGGGGGTCCAGACCACAACTGGGTTGAATGTTCTTTATTGTACCTACTAAACTATGGCAAAAGTTGACTTGACGATCTAACACAAGAACACGAAAAGAGCAAACAAATTATATGCAAAGATTTAGATCTGCCAGATGTAGAATTTGTTTCCTTAAATAATGATCAGCGATTAATTTTCAATCTAATTATAAATACTTTGTCCAATACATTGGACGCTCTGTTGATTATAAACCATTACGAATAATTGTAAATGACAAGGCTGGGGTCGGGAAATCATTCATTATGAAAGGCATTGTTAGAGCCGTCAGAATTATGTTTAACAGCAACAAATCAGTTCAAGTAATAACACCAACATGGAATTCAGCAAATCTTATAGGGGGTGTTACAGCCCATAGTTTCTTGAAAATCCCAACTGGTCGAAAGGCATTCCAAGAGCTACACATACCTACTGGAAAAAGTGGTGGAACATTGCAAAATAAGTGTTCTGAGCGGAAAGTTCTCCCACTAAGGTTAGCATTTGGGTTGACTATGCATCGTATCCAAGGAATGTCAATTGGAGATGGGGAGACATTCATATAGATCGTTATAGATCCAGGCACAAAAAAGTTTGAATCCACCAATCCTGGAGCGATACATGTTGCAATAAATCGTGCGAAATCAGCAGGTGATTCCCGGCACGATCCAGATTTTACATGGAACCCTTCGACATTGGTGAATAGTGACAGACTAAGCCATAAAGTTAACAAAAACAACAACTGCTAGGTCAATGGAAATCCAAAGGATGGACAATTTAGCTAAAGAAACCCGTTTAAAGTATAACAATTGGGACACTGGAAATGCCTTTCAGACAGAAACTGAGTGGATTACAAAATAAACAGCACTCAACATTGAAGAGTAACCATATTCATCTTCTCCTATCCATGTCATCCACCATATTCTGTAAATATTAAACATTGTTATTGGACTTCATTTGCTGCTATAATCATGTATATACATGAGTATTTGAACTCACGGGCAAGGAACCACAATGACGAGCTGGAATTAACAGAAATTGTTAAAGGTAATATATGCATTAATTTACTTTTATGAGTAAGTGGTATTTCTTGGCTATTATAATTATATATAATATACGAACTTTGCATAGCTTCTATAAATTTTTGATCATACCTAATGTAGTCATCTAACTTAAAATAGTATAGTGGCGCATGTGAATGACATTGCTGTTTATTATAAGCATACAGCATGCCAAAAAAAACCTTATTACTTGGATATGGTCTGCTTTAGTCCTATATAACATTTTGTTGTTTTTATATAACAACAGGGCCCAACACAAATTGTAGTCCGTAGACTCAGAAGATATATTACAAACAATTAAATGTCATATTAGGACTAGGGCTGCCTATACTTATGATTTGTATTGTTTATAAATATAGGGAGAAAAACTTGACTAGCCCAGGTAAGATCTACATATAATTTTATTAAGTGTACTAATACACTGACAGACATTGGCATTCTTTAGCTAGACTTAGATGAGAACACGTATCTTATAAACTATACAGTATATAGATACGGCTAATTAATATTAGGTTTCCTAAATTAATTAACTATGACATAAGTTCGGCCGTCTATAAATTTAATTATTTATTTCATATTTAATTCTATTGGTGACGATGGCGGGGTATGGATAGTGTCAATGACCGAGCCTGGATGTCAAGCCATTTTATACAATGACAATGACGTTGAAAAAATGCGCCATGACGTCAATATGTCTAGTAAACGTACGTGTCTCGTAGTCTCGCGTGAACCAGACCATCGCGTTAGCTTCGAACGCTAGAGGGTCTGGTTTCAACATACGTTATCTTTTGTAAAAACGAACTCGCCCGGTTATCGAACAGTTGCTTTCCTGATAGGTTCATTTTAAAAAAAATATTTCAAAAAGTAAATCGAACCCAAAACCTATTAATTTATTTACACAGCGTGCGACACTCATATACCTGAGGGTCGACAGATGGACTCGATCCTGTGAACGGTACATCGAAGTTGGCTTCAGTAAGCGCGCTCGCTAACCACTAAGCCACGGCCGCGGGCCAAATACTTTTTATACGGCAGTGTTGTATTTGTTTGCGCTCGTATATGTTGGTAAAAACTATTAGATATGTTTTCAAGGCAATTGCAGGCGTGGAAATGTAATGCAGTCTACCTGATATATCAGCATGTGTTTCGCCTATTTCAATAGAGAAACTGAGAAGTCGTATTACGGTGTAATACAGATTTTATTCATACATCACTGTACCTCAACATCGGACAAAAACTAACGGAGTCTAAAATGCTGCATTAACCCCATTAATCTTAGGAATGAGTTTATAATATGTTCACTAGAATATAAATTAAAGGCTCAACATTAACAATTTGCAATTAGAATTTCGATTTTTTTTTATAATCTTCTTAATGTTTGTCCAGTTTGAACCCAAAGGGTCCAGCAAGATTAAAGTACACCTTAGTACAGCCAATTAAAACACAAAGCAAACGAACACCTGGAGTAGGCTATATATGAGTGTGGATATACAGGTACTTGTGTTTTTGTGGACATGACTATATTTAATATGGAGAAGAATACTCAGTCCACGTTCTGACACAAACACAACAAGTATGGTGTACAGTACAGGGGAGATAATACATCTTTTAGACAGATGTCATTTAATAGTCCACGAGTTGTTAACCCTGAAAGTCTGAGATGTGAAAAGCGTCCTATATAAAGTACGCCCATCACGGTTATAGAGTATTTGCTGACACCTCATTTCGTGTAATACTTACCGCTACGCGAGCGACGCCTACGGAATGTTGTTATATCTGTACTCGTTCATAAACAATCGCAGGTGTTGAAGAATCCGTCACATCACTGGATTTGCGTGTTTATAAAGTTATTTAATGTGCTTGATTTCGATTGGGCCATACACCCGCCACATACACATGATTTGCATTTGTTATGATACAATAAACTCAATAAAGTTGTCGCGCATGTCAAGGTTCTTACACCTATGTTTAAGCATAGCTTTCGTAGGTGCCGGCTAGCCTTATTGGGTAACTTTATATTAAACCCAGGGACAACAAGGAGAAATGGCGCATGTACAGTAACGGGAGGCTCGTCGTTGATATAACTTGTATACAAGAATTGTCTGTCTTGATTATGCTGTGTATATTAACAAACTCACTAATTTTCAGCAGAACATGTAGATCACATGCCGAATAGACTACAGTTTTATAAGAAGTACACACATTGCAACATCGAACACACGAAAATGAACCATTTACACAGGAAAAGAGCTCTCTTCAAATATTTTTTATATCAAGATGCATTTGAGGTTGTTAATCCACTTGGTTCAGCAAAGACGAAGCATAAAATGCTAGGTGTATATTATACATTAGCAAACTTTGAACCACACCTGCGATCAAATATAGACCACAATGCAATTAATTCTTTTATGTAAGGAGAATCATTTAAAAACATTTGGTCAAGAAAACATTTTCAGGCAACTTATTGAAGATTTAAAAGAATCAGAATCCATTGGTGTGGAATATGAAAAGGGTTCTGTATGTGGATCAGTTGCATGTATCACTGGCGATCATCTTGGCTTTTCCGTCAATTATACGGTCGTTACTGCCTCGTGTCAGAAGCGGAGTTAAAAAACCGGCCAGTCTTTTATTCTTGGTGAGAACCGTACAAGGCAATCCTATGAGTCAAGTTCATTATTTAAATTTTTTTCAGATTCAAGTAGATTCCAAAAAGAGGTGAGCTATGTCACCAAGCGCTATTAGAACGGAGCTATCAGGGTTTTTTTTCAATCCAACAAAAGAAGCTCTATTTGTGCTTGCCATCTGCTAAAGATCACACGGAACACGCCATAGAGGTATTTGGTTATGTTATGTAAGATACTGATTGATTGATTGGTGTTTTACGCCACATTCAGCGGTATTTCAGCTATACGCTGTGGAGTACACATATTGTTAAACTCTGTTATCCAAGGTACTTCACTTCACTCCAACACAACAGATTGAATTATTTTAAACCTGTAGTGAGCAACTTGACAAAGTATTCATTGCCTTGATAACGCACAATACGACAGGTGTTCAACCAGGTATGTCTGTTGGTTGGATTTGGATTTAAATATTTACTTTGGTTATTTCACTTATTTGACAACAAATAGTTCACTTTTTACTCTGCCTTACAATGTACTTAGTACACAGAAAAATGTAGAGGAAACCTTATTGAACTTGTATATCATCACGATTTGTGGTCAGTGACAACCGTCAAATGTGTGAAGATAACCTGATGAGTACAGGAACACCTCAACCTAAGAAACAAACAACTTAACATTACTCTCAGCAATTCCTCACATTTCTATTTTAACTGATCTAATATCTATGTTTTAATAATTGTCCACTATAATCGCTGTGTTGTATCTCATTACGTGATTCTAGTCTCTATGGCAATTAGATAACAATGAATATTAGTGGTTGATCA
>JARDVA010063524.1:0-12103 GCA_030265315.1 Mopalia swanii
TTTGAAGAACCTCATTGACTCGTGAAGAACCCTTTTAGAAACATATTTTCTTAGAGTGCAGGCACAAGGTATAGTATTCATCTCCTTAGTTTCTGTGGTTATCTCGCCGTCTCTCGGTCAATAAAGTGTTATCTTACCTGCATGAACGACTGCCACGCTTAACATTCAGAAAGATCACCACTTTCATTTGTTTAATAGTGCTCTTTCTGAATGTTAAGCGTGGCAGTCGTTCATGCTGGTAAGATAACACTTGATTGCCCGAGAGACGGCGAGACAACCACATAAACTAAGGAGATGAATACTATACCTTGTGCCTGGATGCAATTCTGGACTACATTAAGAATATCAATACAAGATGAAAGCTACGACTTAGTAATATACAAAATGACAACTTGTTTCGTAGCACAACAGAACGATGCATAGCACTACTTCGGTGCAATGTGGACAGATGTTACACTCCCATCCGTTTTCCAACATGTCGAATTCTTGGGGTGCAAAATACTAAAACCATTACATACTTCAGGAGGCACACTTGTTTTTGTTTTTCGACCTCTGACTAAACGGATCAAAGAACACAAAGCTTCTGTACAACAATCGGACTCAAAATCAGTTCTTTCTGAACACATTCAGGCCAATCCAACCCATACAATTGACTGGGACGACACAAAAACGGTTAACATAAACCTGCCTTATCGGAATACAAGAAAGCTCATGGAAGTTTCTTCATTATATGTGTTTAGTTTTTCATATCACAACTATTACTTAACTCTATATTATATAAGCCAGCCAAGCCATTTCAGTCTTTGGTTTTACACCTGTGGTGCCTCCAACTGTATATATACATGCTCTAAATGTTATTACTCTCATTAGCTTGAAAACGGTGCTAGTATCTGCACTGAAACGTTGCGTATGAATAAACCCGAAGTTGAAAATCCATAAAGTCTTAAGTATTATGTTATCATCTCAAACAAGTTTTTTGTTTTTACTATAAAAAAAAATACCGGGGAAACAGAAGTGTCTTCACAAAACGTACATATTTAAGTAAACAAGATAACAAATAAAATACTGTAGTTGGGAAGTGTCGCGATATTGCAAAACTTAGTGTGTAACTCTAAGCATACAGATCGAACTGAGTGAATGGGGTGATCAGAGAATGGTTTTTAGATGGATTGCTTTTCCGGAGGTCTTCATTATTTCAGCCTGGCAATTATACAGACTGTCGTCTGTTGTACAGAATAAGGCCACTGGAATGGTAGACTATAATGGAAGCAATTTTACCAAGGAAAATTACCTGTCAGCTGAAAAGGAAAATCTGATTTGGAGATAAAGTGTTCAGCTTTTTATGTCACCATTGTTCTCGACAATAAAACATCCCCTAGTTTTGGTACCATAAGATAAGGATAAACGTTGAAATCAAATTATGTCGCATTATCTACCGGTTTTGACTACAGTCGCTTTATTTCATTTAATAACGTGTCAGATAATTGTCATTCGCCATTGAGTGAAATACCTTGAAGACGATTATACACCCTAATCAAAGGCACACTATTTTGCTCCATTAAGAAAGACATACTTGTTGCTCTATTCACTCATTCTGTATATGCGGATATCTGGTACTTAATGGTCATCAAATTGATATCATTAGAGCCCAAAAAGCTTTCTGATAAAACTTGGATTAGATGAATATTTAACATAAAACTGCCATTTTATATCAAAAGACAGCATCGATATGTTAATATGTAAATTTGGAGTCTGTATTATGCGGTTGACATCGGTATGAAAATTATTCAATAATATCGTAATAATGTAGGCTGAATGAGTGATTGATTGAATCAAGTGGCAGCAGGGTCAGTCGGTGCAACAGTTCTACGGAAATTACTACCGGAATGTTGAAGGGCAATGCTTTCATATATATAAGAAGTGTTTGGTCGCGAACATTTTAGCGAAGACATTTCCATCAGAACAGATCTAACAGCTAGGTGCCATGGTGATCATCCGGTAGACAATCTGGAATAGCGTCTAGGGGTTTTAATCAGGGCAGCCTTGTCTGATAATAACATCCCTGTTTAAAAGCCAATTACTCTTATGAAAGGACGGCTGAATTGTTATCCATAAAGTTTACTCATATCAGTCCCAACATAAATACTTTACTAACCTCTCGGAGACATTAACGTTCCAATGTCAGCCTGACCATTTACAATTAAAGTACAAAGTCAGCAGGTGAGGTAAATAACCTCCATCACACAGAAGTTAATAAATTAATAGAAAACACACATATTGAAATTATGCTATTTGTTAACAATGTCAAATCTGTTAAACACACTTATTAAGTTCGTATCGTTTAAAGAAATCAAATGAAATTCTGTGTGTGTATAGTTTACATATGTCAATCTTCCCGGCAAATGGTTGTAATATATATTTGCATACCTTCACCGGGATTCGACCTAAATATACATAAGATTGTTTAGAAATCTGATTATCAGTTAAAAGCGTGTTGGTTTGAAATGGATTGCCTGTCGTAATGCTTTGAATATTACCCTATGTCACTTACGAAGGCGCGCAAGTGGTTAGGAGCTACTTTAGGTGTACTATAATTAAAGCAATTATGCGAGTGAAAACACAATCCGCCAGAACAAAGCCATTCTTGCATAACGTAATTACGAGCTTAAGTGTTTTGTGTGTATATCAACATTGTAGTTTACAGAAACACAGTATAACGTTCTTTTTTTTGTGTGGCAATTATGCAATTTGATTAACGTTATAAATGTAAAGCAGCTAATGGGACATTGTGTAGAGGTTCGGACACTGCTCCGATGTTTTTGATTTCCTAAAGGAATAACCAAATGGTCATTCTTATATATAGATTCTATAATATGATAAGTTGTGACTTAATGGTGATCAGATATATAGCAACAAACTCATACTATATCCATTAATCTGTGATTACATTAACAAATGCAACTTTGCACTGTTTGATCACGAAATTGTTCCGATAGCAATATTTATTCGATAAACAAATGACTTCAGATTCGTGCAGTCCCGTGCACTGAAATTTAATATTTACTGTCTTTGAATATATTTCAAATCCGTTTTCACTTGTGAGTGATGATGGATGTGGTCATCGATAAATTTGATTGGCGGTAACATGTATGTGGCGGTATTTGGTTTTCAACAAGGTGACAAAACACATCAGGTCATGTTAGCATACTGCAGCTGCCCAGTGCAAATGATTAACCTGGCATTCGTAAAGCTCACATCGATTGTGCGATGGAACGCAATAAATGGTGTTGTGATATGTTTGTACTTATTAGAACATACTGTGTGATATGGAAAGTAAATGGTTGATCTGTACCGTTTTGTGTGACCGGATTTAAGATTTATTTACATGTTGGGGCCTGTCTGTGAAGTAGACCCTTACAGAAAGATCCTATAGGATTTTGGACAACCTATAGGATCTTTCTATGAGATCGTATAGTATTCAAAAATCCTATAAGATTTGTTGGTAAGGGGGGATATGTTATATATTTCGACGGTAAAATTTGTTTTTCTGTTGTTTCCACACATCACTCAAGGCTATGCAAGATCTTGGATCTTAGGTCTTATAGCAAAATACAAGACTATCTTATCTTTCTTGTCTAACGCGCCACGACCCTCAATTAGATAATAGTCGATAAAAAAAGTCGTATAGATTTATTAAAAACCATTGGACATTCATCTTAAACGCCTCATTTGACTAACAAAGATCAATTGAATGCAACACAGATGTACTTAAAGACGATATATGAAATGCACCTTCGCAAATTTGATGCCCGACGCAATTTGATTTTTGCGACACCAGATGTCGACGAAGATAAAACTCGTACAACAGCAGGCTATTCTTGGCAGCATACCAATAGAAAATGTTTGACCTTGTTCTACAGTTGACGATTTCCAACAGACGTAAGTTGGTCATCGAGAACAGTCCAAGACCTATCGGAACCATTCACAATGTCAGTCACATAGCGAACCCGACCTAAAAGGCCGTATATTATATGGTCTCAGTTTACAGTGAGTAACAGAAATGCACTCCATTTTAACGGGAAATAATTTGGCCAGAAATTTCAGTTTGAAAGCGGCTCATTTGGCAAGGATGTTCACCGGACCTTAACCGCCTTTCTGATTTGACATATGAGTTTCTACTTCACCTTGTCAAAACCTTTCCGTTGTCCCGGCTGACGACGTCTGCCTCGATGTTATCATTCTCAACAAATACAATGATATCCCAGACAGGGAGGCTGTTCGACAGGATGGAGCGACCGGGTGCAGAACAAGTCGGGTGTATTTCAAAGGCCATTGCCGATCGGTATACCTGTACCTCGTGGATTTGCAGGTGCTATTACAGACCGCATTTAGTACGGATGTGGGTCTCCAGTATTAAAGATCATGTTTGGATCCTCTCGTATTTGTCAAAGGATAGCCTGTTGGATTGTGTCCCACAGATAATTTGTATCTAATGCCTCATTTGTAATATGTAAAAATATTAATTAGGTATAGTGACTCGAGAGCCCACTGGTAGTTAAAGGTACCTCAGCCAGACCATTCTCATCTGCAGACGAAACATTCGTTACATTGTGTAGCAGCTCTTCCGTACAGGATTGAGAGGAAAATAAATGTTGGTAAAACGCTCTGAATGCTTCTACCATGTCTACAGTGGGAGCCAGAGAAACATGATAGTCAAAATTAGGTATAATATTAGCTCACGGAGATGAGTTTTGTCATACGCAACTCGCTTTGTTGCAGGGACAAACGCTTACGTCTTGCCAAGCGGTTGCCCGAGCTTTAGCATTACAGTATAAATTGACAAGCCTTTTAGTGCCGTGTTTTTTCTCTCCACAACTGTTTTGCGAACGAGAATGAAGATGTGGTGCCTATCCTCGCACATAGATGTCCCCTTATAGTACAATAGAACATCTCGTCATGTAGAAGTGTTCAGCTTCCGCAATCCTACACTGGCTCCACCAATCACCAGAGTCAGAAGGCTGCCACAACTATTGCGAGATCAGATAAAGCGAACGGATCGTGAGCTGTGTCTTCCAATTAACCCCTCACGCCCGGACTGCACTGTCCCCTCTAAACCAGACGCTAGTGATCCCTTTTGTGGGATCCAGGGATACGCCAATCTACAACGTCTGGCTTGTTAAAGTTGAAGGTATCAGCCCGATAAGTACGTAGAAAGCCACCGTTTTGTCCCGACGGTCGTGAAAGGGCTCTGAAACACAATGAAAATACATGCTAAAATGGTATCACCTGAACTAGTAGAGTATTAAACGGCCATCGTTCTTCTGGAATGTAAGTCAGACAGTGAACATTTGAAAAGAGGATTAACTACCAGTCTTCTGTCCCCAACATCACCATTGGTAGGGATGAACGGGTTACATACATGGTAAAACAATAGCAGTCTGTTCTAAACATTGGCTATAGGTGTCCTACAGAAACGCCACAATGACTATCAAAAGTCTTTCTCTGTCTACCAATAAAATCTGCTTTTCAGTCCAACAGCGACATCTGGTAATTGCTAGAAACAATTTGTTCAGGGTCTTTACATATGAAATTAGTGCAAATTATGACTGTTATCAAAACTCCCCCCTTGTCATTGGTGTACTATGGGGCAGACTTGTTTGGTAGATCACCGGCCCTTTAAGACGTACTATCACTTATCTTTCTGAATCTACCTCGGCCAAAGAAGCATCAGTAGCTATAGAAGTTATGAATACGCCGATATTTGGCGCATCTCACACCGATTGTGTACTGAATGTCAGGGCTGTTTTATATGTCCATCTACTTCCCAGAGACATAGTCTAAATTATAGATAGATTTCCGAAAGAAAGATTTTTTTCATGGCCCAAAACCTTTTTTTAACGAACTTTGTCATTTACATTATTAATTTGTCCTAGATTTGATGAACTCATTTTAGTACGATTAACCGTGTAATTATTCAGATAGTAACACATCCATTGTGCGGTGATTTTGTATTTGTTTGTATAAACCATCACATAAAGGGTACTTTATACATACATGCCCCTTCCATAAAAAATCTGAATGGGACAAAAACACGTCGTTAAACAGTCAACCGGCACATTTATTGCCACTAAACCACTATTAAACTGTAAGGTTATTAAGCGAGAAAATACATTTAACATGCGCGTGGACATTGTGTAGAACCATGTTCAGTGTTTTATGTTTATATACATTGTTGGGATACAATTATGACGAAAATGTGAATTCTGCACCGTCATGGCGTTTGCTGAGTTGCATATAATAAGTGTATAGCTTTAAATTGACAAGGATTCATATCAAAGTCAGTTGAAGTAGAACACGAGGGTATGGCGAACATTGCCTTTTCAGAAACTAGATAGTTCCACGCAGGTTATTTTGTACTATGTCCGATTGGATTCCCAATTTCCGGTACAGCCAATTTGAGTTCTAAAGATTTAACGTATATTGATTTCAAGGCTATCATAGAAAGTGACCATGAACAGCCACATTGATGGTCAATCTAAATGACACCAACTGATTTCATTGCTATGAGCTCAGGAGGCCAATGGAGGGACATTTAATGTCCGCTACCTAAACACCAGAAAAATAACTTTCTATTTTGGGAGGTCGATGTCTTGAGTATACTCAAGAAGTCTGGCTTTCTTCGGTGATGGTTCTATGCCTGATTCTTAATGGCAAGGGTTATATTTACGAAAACTAACCAAAAAGGGACCAGATGAAAGATGTCACACTAGCACAGGCTGAATAGGCATATATTACATATATTATTATTACCAGTAAGCCGGAGGAATAATTCGCATAACTCAAAATGAGTATTTAATGCTATCCATCAAGTCACAACAGTGTCTCGAATTTGGTCAGTGGATTTTATGTACACATGATTAGATCTCGGTCAATTCAATACCTTGGGTTTCCGATTGTCACCTGATTGGTCGGTTAACATCGGTACCGCAGTATAAAGTGACCATATGTTTGAATAACAATCAGTTAAATTTTAATCGAAGCAGCCAAACCCACATTTTAATGAGGGAGTTAAATTTGCTTCTCACAAACTACTTTATTCAAGAAACGGCTTTATACTGTTGTATAGTGTTAGCCAAACTTTTTAAAAACCCACAATTGATGCAGAAGACTTTTAAATTTTATTTGAGCACATTTATTAATCAGAACGAAGACAAAACATGTTTCATTTGCTGAGCCATTGTTTAACCAACTCCAACACAAGACCGGTTACTACATGTCACCATTTCAAGACAATGTTTTGTTTGTTAATTCCCTTCCCATATTAACAACAGCTTTCTTGGTCTTGGTCATAAATCAAATCGTAATATAAGCGTAGCATTTGATGATAACAAAATTTGCATTTAATAAAAACACCCTTGTATATTAACCATGATATTTGCTGGTTATTACCCCACTTCCATTCCAATCGAAAGAGATATACATTTACCCCTTTTCCGTCTGTCGGTCAATTTGTCTGTCTGTATGTAACGCAGTCAGTTTTCCTCGCTCTTTATTGCAATGATTCAGTACATCCCCAAATATTATGTATAGCTTTATACGAACGACTTTCTTACCAAGTGTGAGTGTTAGTGTATTTTAAAAAAAAAGTGATATATGTCTTGACTTGAATGTAGATAACCCTGCCTTCAGCACGTTTAATTGCAAAACTTCATGGGATGGCATGCAGCTGTCGCAGACATATTTACTTAAACAATTTGCAGAGCCAATTTCAGTTATATATTTTTTGTTTTAAAACACATTATTTACACTTTACCGAGAAAACCCTGTCGAATATCAATTGTCCCAACCGGCTGGCACATTAGAGTAAATATTTGGACTCATTCTGGATATATAATAACTTGAAGTGTAAAATGTTTGAACTGGTGAATTTGTGCTTGGTAACTTTCTTTATTGCAATGATAAATACAAACTTTTCAAACAAAAACCAACTAGATTTGATTAAAAGCATTGACCAAACCCGTATAACAACAATGGCACCCACACTAAAGGCAGTCAAATCAACCGCAACAGGTCATAGCTGAAAAGAGCAAAATGTGTAACGGGATACATTAATATAGGGCATGTAATTCTCGTTCTTTTCAGCTTGACTTCCGGTGACGGCGTACAAACTCTGTCGGTATGTTTTGATTTGTTTGTTTGTTTGTTTGTTTGATTGATTGGGGTTTAACGTCGTACTCAAGGGTATTTGACTTATATGACGACGGATTGTCCACTTCACAATGTTCCTTGTTTAATTACGGTAGGAAACCGGGAAGAAACCTAGTAAAAACCACCCCCACGATTGCTGGAGCCACATCGAATGTCTCACTCATTGTACCTGAGGGTAGCCAGACGGACTAGATCCTGTGAATGGTACACCGAAGTAGGGTTAAGGAAGCGCACTCGCTAACCATTAAGCCACGTGCGCGGGACCGGTATGCTTTGAACAACGATAAAAAAGAACCGTATTCATATAGGATTGTGCATGTTAGGGTCTCTTTAAACTGTCCGTTTATGTTAGAACTAAAAAGACTAGAATGTCACCGGGCGGAATTACGTGGAATATCGCTATTCACATGACGCGACTTGCATGCCATTAGTTTGACGTGAGTTAGACTGCCGCAGGTAAACAATTGTTTCATGCATAGGTAACCATTCTAAATACGATAGTGAAATGAAATGACATTGGCCTTTAATTTTACAAGTTCCATCCATTCTTTTTGTATTTTAAAACACAAGGCACTTGCGTTAGCATGAACTCCGCACAGTGCTATTGGTAAAAATTGTTTCTATATTTATTCACTGCCTCCATTTATGATAACAATTATAAACATATATATATCAATATTATTCTACACAGGAAGCAATATAAAACGATGTGACATTACGAGTAAATGGGAGTACAATTGCACATCCGTAGTATACATTTATCAATGGCAAGAAGGACAAGATTGCATGCAAATATTGGGGTTCGCACATGAGGCTTTTAGCAGTTCTACCAACTAGGCTATCCATATGATAGATGATCCATAGCTCTATCAATTAATACCGGAAAACATTTTTCTAGGCATAATTGTTAGTAGGTAAAGTTAATAAGCTCCATTACATAACATACCAGGAAACATGTACATGCTGAGGGCACGTTCAGGATACATTAACAGAATCAATAATATATAAGCTATTCGTTTGACCCCTATATCGGATAGTGCGTGTCGTCTCGTATTTGATTTCGGCTAACCGAGTACCCGGAAGATGTCAGAATGACTGAAAGCCCCGTCTGTGGATGTTAACCACGTAGGAACAGATAGCCTACACACTAACTGCCCTTAAATGATAGTGAATCATTTTATATAAGCCTAATAGAGCATTCCACTATCTTGACAATAATAACTTGCCTTAATAAGGTATAGCATTTAGCCATGTTCAAAATTAGCCTCACTATGCTTGTCGTTAAGAGAAACGAAAATAACGATTTTCTGGATTTTAACTGCATCATATTGAGTGAGAAACCATGCAAACGAACACGACCATTAAAACAAACTTCAACATTTATAGTCATGAAATACAGTTATGGCCTAGAATACTGATGTCTTGTGTATGTAACTCTTGACAAGACACAAGTTATATTTACATTTGTTCTAACAGCTGTTAGAATCAACTTGTTTTATCTGTTGGTTCGTTGTGTAAGGTGTAATTGACGTCATTCTTAATGTTGTGATCAGATCACTGGGTGCCTTATTGCATACTATCCGCTTATATTGAAAATTGATAGTTTACAAACCATTTGGTTTACTTTTTTGTCCATGGCCAACAGCAGTATCTAATTTAATGGGTTTTTTTAAAGTATCTTCTTTTCATCAAAATTCCTTCACATCGTATTTGAAATACGACATTTCTACATTGTACTCAAGCATGCACCTATACATAGAGTTGTTCTGCCAAACATAAGCAATTTATTGTAAAGCAAACTGCCAGCTCATGTCAAAAGCCGTCAGAAAATAAATTATAGTAAAGAAAATCTCTCGTAACATGACGTGTTCAGTCCGCTCCATTGCGCATTTAAGGGATAGCATTATGAGCAAAGTGTGTCAATGCATTATGTAATCTCTTCCACTGTATTATGCAATCTCGAAAGATAACATTTTTTTACACGGAACTAGTTTCTTTCAACGTTTGTATGTTTACCTTTTTTATTTCTTGCAGCCATTTTCTTGAAATGCTAAGTACGTCAAAAAAGTCCTTATACATTGAAAACCGGAATCTGATGACGAACGCATCCAGCCGCCTGAAATAAAGGCTTAAGGGCCCAAAATATTGACATAATTATATCTGTAGTTTCATTTTTCGAGAATTGTGTTTGATCAAGTTGCTCTCATGTTAAGGCCTGTCAGTCATAATCAGTAGAAATTTCAAACATTAAGAATTTTGGGGAGACTTCAATGTGTGTGATCCTCAAGTAAACATTATTTGCATGTGATCTAAGTTATTTTAATCCCAGGAACACTTCTAGGTGGTAATACACATGTTTTAAAAAACACCCTTCTCTCTTATTAATCTCAAATGTCCTGAGGAAATCCACGCCTACACTCTAATGTCACTTCAAAACGTTCCAAACACTAAACAAAATTTATTTGTACCCTCATACGCAGAATCTCTTTGAATTCATGACAAATGTTACAACATAAAGCTGTCAGACAATAACAATAAAACCTGTGACACAAACTCATCACTCGGAAGTCCATTCTAAAATATAATTGAATCTATTCCTACGTCGAGACATTGACTTGCTGATCCGTGGGAAATCTCGTCACAAAAATTGGTGCTGTGTAGAGAATTCAGTTTCCAAATGTTTTGCTAGGCAAAACATAACATAAAGCCAAATGAAATTTACTTTACCTGATTTAACTGTTTGAATTATGTGCATAGACTGTTATATAGATTTCCAGCGAACAACATGCACGATTTTGTTGAATATTCATAGTTGTATCACAGCCGAGCGTACTGTAGAACCAATGTTACAAGAGTTTCGCGAAGTTTAGCCGAATGCAACACAGTAAGCATGCGTATTAATTTAAAGCCTAGGCGTTCCCTCATGATGTACATTAAAGCGTGTTTCTACCTCTACTGCAATTTCAGACACAATATTTAATCTGTATTAGTTGTCCGGAAGTATAGATACAGTAATTAGATTCCCGGAAGGACTTTATAGGGCGGCCTGACAATGTCATCAGACACACTTCAGATCTGTTCCACTCTTGAGTGATCATAAACGTCAGACATGTTTTGCAGGCTTTCTTTGTATTCATGATAATTAAGAAGGTGACATGTATGGGTTTGTCTCCGGTTTGTGTTACTCTATTCATAATACATGTTGACATGAACCCGAGAGCTTGTCGGAAGATCTCTATTATTAAGCCTAGCTAATTTGGCTTTTTATTGACTATAATGATTCGGACAGACTATACAGTATCTTGTCACAACGCAAGCTTAATTTATTATTTGCTAACTGATCGATGTTATTAGCTGATTTTTATGGATATCATTTACAACGAATAAAGGGTATAATTGGTCTACTGCTGTTGTCACGTTTACTGGTCGAAGTGTAATACACGTTGACGTAGTGTGTCGCTGGATGTTTGTTTGTTTGGCTGAAAAAGGAAGGAGAGAAAAGACACCATATGCACACAGACTATGTGCGTTATGTAACAGAAATTGTGAGGTGACGAAATGTAATATGTATTAAAATGTTGTTACTTTGGAGAACTAAGAAAGACACTGAACTCAATTTCTGTCGGTTGGTAAATTCTGAAGATTATAATGTTCTAAAAGGTCTTCGCTTGTTGTTTTCATATATTTTGTTATGCAAGACTTAACGGTCACTCCGCCTCATGGGTCATATCCCCACCCCCTCCAGAGTAGGGGATGGGATTGTAATTTTCAACCATCTTCTATTGTTTGCTATATGCTTTGGTAATCGTATTGCCTTCCATAATACATGTAAGGATAATAACAGAACTTAAGAACTTGGAAGTTTAAAAAATAAACTGTCACATTTATTGAGTTT
>JARDVA010064079.1:0-12089 GCA_030265315.1 Mopalia swanii
GACTGCTCCTGGTCAGTATCGGAGGTTTGGTTACAAGGAATAGTCCAATAAACCTTACCTGAAGTCGGATGCTCCTGACCAGTACCCGATGCTTTGGTTACAAGGAATAGTCCAATGAACCTTACCTGAAGTCGGATGATCCTGGCCAGTACCGGATGTTTTGATCACAAGGAATAGTCTAATAATCCTTACCTGCAGTCGGATGATCCTGGTCAGTACCGGATGTTTTGATCCCAAGGAATAGTCCAATAAGCCTTACCTGCAGTCGGATGATCCTGGCCAGTACCGAATGTTTTGATCACAAGGAATAGTCCAATAAGCCTTACCTGCAGTCGGATGATCCTGGTCAGTACCGGATGTTTTAATCACAAGGAATAGTTCAATAAGCCTTACCTGAAGTCGAATGCTCCTGGTCAGTACCGGAGGTTTTGGTCATAAAGAATAGTCCAATAAGCCTTACCTGAAGTCGGATGCTCCTGGTCAGTACCGGAGGCTTTGATCACAAGGAATAGTCCAATAAGCCTTACCTGAAGTCGGATGCTCCTGGTCAGTACCGGAGGCTTTGATCACAAGGAATAGTCCAATAAGCCTTACCTGAAGTCGAATGCTCCTGGGTCCAGTTGTGCAAAGCTCCGTTAGCTTAACAGTCTGTTAGATGACGTTGCGTCACACAGAAATGGAAGTCACGTCGTTATATAAAGTCATTGTTACGCAACGACATGTTACTTTCACTTCCACAGACCCTTTAATTAACTGAGCTTTGAGCAGCCGACCCCTGAGTACCGGAGGCTTTGTTACAAACTAGTTTTATGGTTCCTGCAGCGGAATGTTGCACTGGAGCCGTTATCTAAACTTCACGTTTTGTAAAACTGTAGATCAATCTAAACATTCTGATACGTTCGTGTCGGATTGAATATTATAGACTTTTTAAGAAAGGGAAATATGTTGAACACAACATTGAAGATCTTTCCTAAATCACAAAGGTAACCAGGCCTTTACTTTGGTTAGGGAAGCTACAGATTAAGTAAAGCATGATTTATAACACCAAAAAGATGAGAAGAAAAAAACCACAGTTACAGATTTCTCTTAAGTTTTTAAATATATTTTTCTGATTACGGATATTTGTATTTCTATCCAGGTCCGCAGAGTGCTTGGTTCGTGAAGCAGATTGAGAGGGACTGTTTATTTCTCTCCAATCTAGGCGTGATGGATTACAGCCTTTTGATTGGTCATCAGTCTCTCCACAGTGACGAACAAAAAGACTCCATAACTAACCTGGTTTACCGAGTTAGAAGGTAAGTCCTGTACAAAAATACTGTTTTAATTTGATTGGTTCTTAAATATAATGTCACCCGTCGACCCTGCTCTTACCATGGCGACGACAGAGAGGTATGGGACCTCCTATCCGATTCAAATTTAATGGAAATGAGCTCTGTCTGTTATAAACGGCCTTCAGTGAGGTAAAATTGTCTGGGGTTCAGGTAATGTCGATGTCTCAGATGAAAAGATGACACGAGGATGCTGTTAGCACAGGTAATTATCTGTTGACGTTTGATGCGCCTTGGCTGTCTCAGCGGAATAATTACTGATTAAGCATACGCAAAGACTGAGAAGCTCGAGCAATGGATATTGTTTGCGATGTGATAAAATAAAATTTAGAAAGTTTGACTTCGATTTGAGTAAGATTTTGAACACCATCCTACTTATGAGCAAACATCACTCACTCCATATATTGTCTTGTTATAGATCATTGTACGATCCTATTGATGACGAAGCGGAAGTTAATGGCGGTGTTACTAAAGTGTCAGTAGCGGAAGCTACCGTTGGCGAAAATGGACATGTGGTTCGGAAAAAGACAATTCTTAAGACGCAGAGCTTTGAACAACATAATGGGTTTCAGGCTGAATGTGCAACGAATGCATCGGAAAGCATCTCGACAAGAAACGGATGCAGTGAAGATGCTTCCCTTGTAAAAACGGACAGCTGTACAATTTCAGTGGCCAGGAAAAAAGTAGACTGGGCACAGAACTCGACAGTACAAGAGTATGATACAAGTGACGCTAACAAGGAGGTAACCTGGCTATCTTTGACAGACACAGTGGAATCGGAGGCATTACCTGGGAATTCAAACCGGAGACTTTTACCAAACTGCAAAAACTCTCTACACACAATTGACGGCCCAACACATCGATATTTTCTGGGTATAATAGACTTTCTGACACAATACCAGCTGTATCAAAAAATCGATCGTATAAGGAAAGACATTAAATATAGATGTGGGGATCATTCGAGTTTACCACCAACACAATACGCTAATAGATTTCTAAAGTTCTTCAGAGAAAGGACAACATAAACAATGCAGGTTTTCACTTGTGAATTGCATCTTGAATCTGTATAATGAGGGACCGGTAGAATTAAATTGATACCATGCTCGGTTTATTGGTCTGTTTTGTGAGCCTCCATCTCCTGAAGTCAGACATTCTCAAGGGTGCGTTTTCTTCTCGTAATTACCATTTTTCCATTGTTGATAATAATAAATATTTTTTTAAATGAAGAAAAAAAGAGAAAGAAGAAAAAAACGCCTCTCCTGACGATCGAGCCTGCGTTCAGTCACTGACAGGGCCAACACTGTATTTAATATATATATATATCAAAATATTTTGTATACATTTACTTATAAAATACTTGAATACATACTTTTGAAAGTGACATTTCTACTTTACTTTAATCAGCTTATGAAATGCCTATATAGCGAGGTTATGGAGTGAATATCAAGTTTCAGTCAAACTTTTCTGTTACGTGTAAATATTACGTGAATCTGTGAACTTATCTTTACTGACCACAAATAATTAATATCTCCAAGGGAGTTCATGCACCCAGCTAATCTATTTTACCCAAACAACTATATATTTTGAAGAAATGAAGAGAGAAAAATTGACATGTTCTTCAACGGGATTCGAACCCGGGACCTTTGGGTTATAGCCCCGACACTCTACCGACTGAGCTACAGAGGCTCACGGCAGAAAGAACGTTCATCTTTTTTATTTCAGTGCTCTTAATTTATACGTAAATACCAAGCTAAATAGACACATTGGGGCCCTGTGGTGCCATTTTGAAATTTAAAAACCTTGTTAACCTGACCCAGGTAGTTGCGAGGTCTCTCTGACATTTGCACACTGCGTAACTTGGTACTGTACTAGTGTTATTCGTAAAAGTGAGGGCAGTTTTCTCCCTTAAGTGGGCTGCACACTGTCCTATGAGTTATAAAACTGACGGTACGAAGTCAAACGACGACGTTTTCAGTAGAACGTTTGTATTCCTTGATATTTGCCTAAATTGATTAATTTCTTTATTTTCTCCAATAAATGTTGGTCCACGCTTATCTGAGCCTGCTATGAAATAGCTCAATTTCTTATGTTCAAACAAACCGATGCCTTAAACAAAATTCATCAACTAATTTGAAGGCCTATATAGTTCGGGCGGTATTTACAAAATGTCTTGACGCTTTGAAACTGTGAAGTGATATATTAATTGCATCTGTGTGTCTTTAATCTAATTGTGTGACTCCGAGAGTTTTCTTTTCCCATATTTTGAGCTTAGTTGAACATTGCGAAAGTTAGTCAACAAACAGGGTGTTAATTGTTCTAATAAAGCTGAAAGCCTGTCTTCCTGCCATTGCGTTAACATTGTGTGACAAGGGCCATGCAGATACTTAACCCGTCTTTTTCATGATTTACAAATTGTTGTCTTTTTTCTCACTGTCCTCGCCCTTCGATAATAACTTTTAAAGATAATTATGTCAGTTAGCAGGGAAATCTTAAAGATTCTTTCGTCAGCCCAATTGTTTTGGATGGAAACAAACAAAGAAAGTAGAGAAGTGTTTTGAATATTGTTGTTAGAATACACCAGCATCATGTAAATGAAGCGCCCTTAAGCACGGCATAAAACACCAATCAATCAACCAATTGTCTGGTAAATATAGTAGAAAATTAAAATTAAACCATCAATATCAAAACAAAATTTCGCTACTTTTCCATCGTTCCTTTTCATTGTTACTTTTCTGGCTAAGTAAACTACCCTATAAGGTTAGAGAAACACTTTAAGGCCAACCAAAATGCTGTCTTTACTATGCCATGTAATCGCCATAAGAAATCCCCCTATTACAAAAATGTAGTTTCATACAAAATAGCTCACTGATAATTGAAATTGACAGACTCTAGCAGTAACACGTGGAAGTTTATATCGTCAATTCACTGAATAGATCTATATTCAATACTAACATATATATGCGGTCCTTATGCTTATCACAATGTTCCAATCACAAACAATCAACAATTATAGCCCGGGTAACATTCGATATTTTTACAGACTTGAAAAGAACCCCAGGAAAATTAAACTGTTTAACAAACGTTTCCGAGATTAACCTGATATAGATAATACGTCCTGGATTAACAAGGAGTAATAGAGCATTCTCGGATACAGTCAAACACAGCGTTCATTATTTAAAATTTTAATTCATAGTCTTTAAGAGTCTATGTTTATCACAGCTTTTCCAACTCAACTGCATATGTTTTCAACATGTTCAATAAATTTTAAAATTTCTCTTTTGAAATACCACCATTCAAGCTTTACATAACCACAGAGTCCATATAGTTTATCACAGTTACACGGCTTTGCTCCCCCGTGTATTGCGCACACCAAGGTAAAGGGATGGGTTTTACGCAACAAGATATAAAACACACACCAGTCACTCTATTTTGTGAATCGTCTGTTTTTTATTGCCTTTTACTGTATTAGAGGAACAAAGTCGAAAAACAGTATTTACGATCTGCACGGCTTTGTCAACTAGTGTTATCTGAGGTGAGTTCAGTAGTATCAAGGCTGAGTGGTGAAAACATGGAACTGAAGGAACAGGAGTGAAAAAACGGTACTGAAAGCACAGGAGTGCACACACGGCACTGTAGGCCGCATATGTATGGAAATATGCTACTGTAGGCACATGGGTGAATACACGGTACTGAATGCACAGGCGCGAAAGCACGGTGCTAACACGGGAATGAAAACAAGCTAGCTACTGCGAAGGCACAGGAGTGAAAACACGGTGCTGTGTGCACAGGAATAAAAAATACGCTACTGAAGGAACAGGATTGAAGTGAGTGTACTGAAATCACGGTACTGAAGGCACAATAATGAAAACGCGGTACCGATGGCACAAGAGTAAAAACACGGTAGGCTACTACATTGAGGACTAGTTAACAGATGCGTGTTGGTCAGCCTTTTAAAAAGAACACTGGATTCAATCTTACAACTAATCCTTTAAGTATTTTATCCTCGACAGTTGAAGAATTGGATAATGGATAAGCCCTTACTTAATTGGCATCATTACTTCATTTTCTACATATCACTCAAGCAAGGCTTAGTTTGCGACGAGCTGGGCGATTTTATTATTGGAAGAGGAGATAACTCTTGATGATTTTGGGCAGTGGGAGCTGGTTAACCTTTCTCGGTAAATCGGGCGCTAACAATAATCGAAGGTTCAAACGAATAAGATGTTTAAGTGGGCGTGTAGTTTTTGCATGACTTAGCAGAACATCTTTCACCTCTGCAGCAGGGCCACGCAAACGCCCAACAGCACCAACGTCAAACGTCGACGCGGCGTCTATAAGCAGTCCAAGTACGTCGGGTTTAGGCAACAGATTTGCCACGTACTGCAATATACCGTAAGGATCTCTGCGTCGTATAATTCTAGACGAAGCATTGAACGTCACCAGGGCGCCATATTTTAGCAGTTCTTGCACAACCTCGTAGATAATTTCATCAGAAATGTTGATGAGATATTCCGTGATTGGGGCCAGACACGGGCTTGAGTAACTATAGTCCTTTGAATGAGCGTTGGGGTCTGCCCCACGCTCGAGAAGGATCTGGACTATCTCTAACCGCTTTGAAATGTTCGGACTGGCACAGACTAGCATCAGCGCAGTGCAGCCCTCATCGGTCGGCTCGTCAACGTGAGCACCATAGTCCAGCAATAGAATACACATGTCTGGGCGATCCTTAAGCACGGAGAAATGTAATGGCGTGTATTTAAAACTCGTCCTCTTTGTAGAAGCTCCGTGTTTCAAGAGAATCTCTGTTATTTCGACGTTTCCTGACTGAACCGCGAAATGCAAGGCCGTTTTGGTGTCGAATCGAGTTGGACATTGCATATCTACATCCGCCCCATGCTCGAGCAATATCTTAACAGCTTCCGGTTGTTGTTCTCTACAAGCCTTCATCAATGGGGACTGTCCGCAACGATTGAAAGAGTTCGGGTTGGCGCCATATTGCAACAACAGCTTCAAGCATTCTACATTTTCCAGAGGCACCAAGTTAATTTCCGATCCCATGAAGTAGGAATGGTCCGCCTTGGCGCCATTTTCTAGTAATAACTTAGCACAGTTTATACGGTTATTTTCAATGGCCAAATTAAGCGGTTCAATTGAGAGATATCCTAACGATCGTAACTTTTCTTTAACTTCTTCGCCAGCGTCACAATAGTTTACATGAGCTTTGTTTTCAATGAGAAGTTTCATAGTTTCGTAATGTCCTCTTCGTGCGCAAAGATGGAGCGCGGTATATCCAATATCGTCATGAATATTCACGTCACATCCGCTATCAATCAAAAACTGGACTCCTTTTGTGAAGTTCACGTAGGAAGCGTAATGCAAGGGACGCAACCCCCGTTTGACTGCGTCGTCGACTTGCCCACCACATTTTAGGATAAGCACTAAATCTTCTAGCGGGGCTTTATAAGTTAGAGCGTCTGCGAGAATCCGTTGTATGTTAATATCCTCGTCCTCCCTTTCGGGCTTCTCTGTAGTGCCCTCCCCCTCAGTCTCGTCAGGGTATCCACCTCCCTGAAAATAAAACATAATGTAATTTATTTGAATCTTTAATAATATCCGGGTACCCTCTAGGTATAGGGTATGTCACACTGCCTTTACATAGAGCTGGAGGCATGGATTTCCAGTAGATAAAAACTACTTGACCTGTATGGTTGTGCTGAAATCAATGGCTGTTATAGGCTTATACACATACAAAGTTACCCACCATAGATAATTAACCTCCCTATAGTTTACCATTAGCCACTTTAAATCCATCAAACTCTCTTATGAAATGACAGTTAATTCATTTACTATAGTTTACAGCCATTATCAAGGATTTCATATGAACATTTATCGAATAATCATCGATTATTGTAAATTGTATGATTCATCTATCTCAACAAATCTTTTCTTTATTGAACAAATCACTTCTATCTCTGGTGATTTAACCTACATCTAACAGTCGACTGACCAAACCGCCAAAATGTGAAAAGATGAACTGCATGTGTCCTCCCACCAACGGTGGCTGCAGGAATTCGTCAACTACGCAAATTATAACCTCTCAAAATGTAGAAGTAAAATAGTATTATAATTCGCCAAATTTCAAGGGTGAACAAAAAAAAAGCATCCGTCCATATAGGCCTACTAACATATGTTGCCTGTGTGACTTTACCGTGTAATTATATAACCAGTTATCGGACGTTTACTGCGCATACGTGGAAATCAACCAAAGCACTCCGCGGATTTGTATAAAACAAAAAACATCAAGCAATGTAGTTTGTCGGGTAAAATCATATTTAAACGAAATACAGTTTCTTTTTTAATTATAACATGTTGTAAATAATACACATTTTGTCCTCTGTAAGTAATTTATTAACAATGTTCCTCCAATGACGTCATCATATCATCACATAAATAGCCTTCAGACATAAACAATAAACACGTGGATAAGTGGGCCATCTGAAATGATCAATATATCGCCCGCCGAGATTGTTGAGTTACAGCAAGGGATAGTATTGTGGAAGTCTCGTCTTACACATACTGACCCTTGCGTAAGAAGATGCGTATGACTTAGTTATCCTCGTGTTTATTGTTTACGTCTGAAGGCTATTTTTGTGTTGATATGATGACGTCATTGGAACTACATCATTATTCAAATACTTACAGCGGGCGAAATTGGAATTATTTGCAACAAGTCCTACATAAAAAAGGAACAGTGTTTTCTTTAAATGAGATTTTACCCGAGAAACAGGATTGCTTGATGTGGGTTTTTTAAATACAAATCCGCGGAGTACTTGGGTTGATTTCCACGCATGTGCGTTCAAAACATCCGGCGAACATTACACGTTTTCGTGTAATATTATTGCTTCAATTCACGTCCGAGATAACTGTACCGGTACGGAAAGTGTCGAAGGATGTTCCGACATGGAACATGACCATGTCCAAACATCTCTCGGCCATTTCCGTAACGTAAATAATCTCTGATGTAGAGCGGTGCATTTCACGGCAGGTAACTCGCATGGATTTACTTTCATCATATGACTGAGCTATCCACCTGTTTATTATTTCTGTCTGAAGGCTATTTTTGTGTTGATATGATGGCGTCATTGGTGCATCATTATTAAGATACTTACAGCGGACGAAATTTGAATTATATTGCAAGTAATTAATAAAAAAGGAACAGTGTTTTGTATAAATGTGATTTTAACTGAGAAACGGGCTTGATTGATGTTGGTTTTTTTTGGTTAAATACAACTCCTTCGGTTTATTTCCACGCATGCACACAAAACATCCGGTGGTTAACATTGCACATTTTCGTGTCATATTATTACTTCCATTCACCTCCGAGATCATGTCATAACATCCTTCGTCACTTTCCGTACCGGTACAGTTATCTCTGGTTTATACAAGAGACGAGGTACAATGTTACACCCAACAGAGCCTGTTACGCCATACACGTCTCCTTTGGCTTGCAATAAGCTTTTTGTTCAGCTGTCCCCACCTCCAACCATGCCTGTGTATAGTTTCAGGATCAGAAACATTTACTTCATACGACTTACGACACACACAAAAAAACCCACAGTGGGGAACATATTTTCCTGTAATTTTCTCATTAATCGCAAACATCGAGTCAATGCCTTTATGTGCAGTGAAAAAATTAAAGGCTTAATTAATCTATTAGAAATTGTAATTTTTAATAATTTTTTTTACCATCATCAGCTTTGATTGCTTAATTTCAAATAACAAGGATATATCTATTTGGAGCCCAAGGGGTCCAGCCAATCTAATTAAAATCAGATCTCAAAAACGCTCCCAGTCTTTTGTTTGTCGCTATATTGAGATCTAACGCAATCTCTCTACTTATACTGTTCAATTAGGACAAACTTACTGGGGTTCACGAAAGGTCACCGTTTTAGTTGTCCGATAAAAACACAGATAACACGGGACCATGGTAAACACCAAATTCAGCCAAAACGGTGGAAATGTTCGGTTTTTACAAATCAGAATTGTGAAGCAGCTCTGTGATTGGTCAATTTAAGAAACCAATCGACATTGTAGGTGGGGTGATTGCTTTAGATCTCAATATAGCGACAAATAAAAAAACTGAGCGTTTTTGAGATCTGACTTTAATTAGATTGGGGGTCCAGCAAGACATTTTAAAGTAGAAAACTTTTTTTGTGCAAGGTCCCAATTACCATAATGTTAAGCGCTGTGTTTGTGAACATTTGACTTCGATTCCCATACCAAAATAACACCCAGTTTGCAATTCTCCATTTACAAGAATATGAAAAACGTATTCCTAAAATGTCTACTCCTCTCCCACAAAGACCATTCGCTTTAACAGATATATTTATCAGTTAATCTCTATATTAACCTATATTGACCTCGATATATTGATACCAATTTGTAGGCTGATTTATTCCTGACCCATGCTAAATATCCTGTTGGCTACGTATTTAACAGTACTTTATACACCATATTAACGGTCATTACTTTCTCTTGATATGTCTAGGTTGCCCTTAACACAACTCGAGATTAAGGTTTATTAAGAATTTTTATTTCTGGGAGTTTATCTAGAACATAAGATGATTCATCGATTTTAATTAATTTTCATCTCTGCCAGCGTGCTTGCATTTTAGAAGTATATAAATAGTTCGGCCTTCAAGTTTGGGATCATTTAAATACTGCATTTGGGACCCTTTGGTCGTGTTGAATAATCCTGTGTGCTGAATTGGCAAATGAACATAGTAAATAACATATAGGGTATAGAAACGCTGAGATCTCACGAAGCACAGCCCACGCAGATAGTAGAAAAATTAGCAGGAGTCATCTTCGCGAGCGAAGGTTCAGACATGGGTGTATTAACCTTTTCACATTACAAACCTTCAACGTGCTACCTGAGTCGAATAAGGGCACGCAACTTTGTCCCATCTGGGGTTTTCCCCTTAATCCACTGGCTAATGGAATAAGCCGATTCAACGACATCAGTCCACGGCCTAGGGGAAATAAATGACAGGAAGCAGTGCTCGAAATCAACTTATAAACCTGAACAAGAGCAGGTTTTCTGTGAAAATAATGTCCAAATCCAGTCGTTCTATTTCTTGGCGTCTCATTGTGTAACGATCAAGTATTAAGGTGCACTACTGGGTTTATTATCATTTATTCTAAGCAAAACATCACGTGACGTTAAAGATAACACGTCGACTGACTGCCTATATATGACAATTAACGCAAGAAAGTATGAGAAAAGCCAACTGTGCACCATTTAGCTTTTCAACGCAGACGGTCTGTACGCAAGGCACGGAGGTGAGACGGCGGCGGATTTAATCCAATGTTGGAGTCTGAAGAACTATCAATACAAACACACGTGACTGTTGTGTGAAAGAGCGTCGCTGATAGGCTGGGGTCCCACGATTGTGGGTGTATGCTGCCAATAGAAATTCAGCACATGAGGCTAGGCCAGAATACAACCAGGCAGAGATATGTCGCATGGTATCTCCAATAGTCTGTATATAGAGATGATGACAGGAGTGAGACTGTGTAGAGTCGACCACGACCCGCCAGGTATACAGTAATTACACCGAAGGAAATAATAATTTAATGTCTCTTGGACAAGAAATAACACCCAACAAATAAGAAAATACCTATGTCGTCTATAGACGACATGATATAAGGGCAGGCAATAAACTGGAGCTATGACTCAGTAGCAACTCGCAAATAGTACCAATATATCGCAACAATAGCTCAGCAGCTGCTTCACAATATAAATTCAGTGAACTTCTAAAAAAAAATACTATAATAAACTACTCCGATGAACTACAGTATCCAGATTCACAGAATGTTACCGAAAGCAGATTGCATAGGAAAAGAAACATCTAGATCGGTTGAAATTACACAGCTTTGCTTTTACAGAATCGGACATAAATAAGTGACAAAATTATGGAAAAGACACCCATATTTTTGTTTGTTTTATTGGGGTTAAACGTCGTACTACACACTCCTATGCAATCAATATCACACTTGACAAATTGACAGACAATTTACACGGCTGACTTAAATGTTTTAACGCGTGTGAGGTTAAGACACGCAATTATCTCCCTTGAAAAAGAACATATTTTTACCGTGACGCAATGCCCTCCCTGTACACTCTGTTAAAGTAAACAGCTTTGATTTGTTGGTTTGGTTGTTTGGTGTTTAACGTCGTACTCAAGGGTATTTCACTTATATGACGACGGATTGTCTACTTCACACTGTTCCATGCCCTTTTATGATGGAAAACCGAGAGGAAAGCTCGTAAAAACCACCCCTGCGATTGCCAGAGCCACACCATGTGACTCACTCATATACCTGAGGGTCGAACGACGGACTCGATAGCGTGAACGGTACATCGAAGTAAGCTTTAGAAAGCGCACTCGTTAACGACTAGGCTACGGCCGCCGGTCTAAACAGCTATGAAGAATTTAAACGAAATATTCCGCAACAAAAAGAAAATAATAATAAATTTGAAATAAAGAAATATGTTTACTTTAGGGATTTCTGCTGTTTCTAGCTTAACGTTCAAGTTGTTACTAAATGACGTATATAGTTGCCGCTGCAGAGGTTAATAGTTTTGGTCAAACTTGGGCGGCGCTCATCAATCTTACGAAACAAGTATTCAAACCTTGTCTACTCCTATTTGCAGAAATAGTTGATATATTTGGCTCATTAGTTTAGCGTCAAAATCGT
>JARDVA010064412.1:0-12077 GCA_030265315.1 Mopalia swanii
TTCCCATATAAAACTTTTATAAGGAGTCAATCTCTCAATGGTGGGCGTCAAGATCCATTCATGGATCTCTTGTTTTATTTTTTTATACACTTGTTGTTATTTTCTAGTTTGTGATCAGACTTTGAACATGGATTGCCCCTATGGTTTTGAACCTCTTGGATGTCCACGAAGTGTTTGTTCTGCGGATCCATGTGTGGTAAGTCCACAGTTACCTCTAAAAATCCCGATTCACATTGATTTTACAACGCATTCAACAAGTTCGGGTATTTCTCTAATTCCATTTAAATATTCTTTTTTTTTCACAAGAAATAATTTTTTACCATTTTTATCTATAAATCCTGCAAAGATACTTTTAAGAGTATGTTGACTGAAATATATATGTCAACCTTTTGCACCGAACTGAACAAAGGCAGGATGTATCTGTATTGCTCAGGAAGGTTCAGGATGAACTTTAAAAACCAATAAATGGTCATTCTAACCACTTTCAGACTGTACGCTGTGGTAAGAACGAAGTTTGCTCAACTCGTCCTAGACAATGTGAATTCCAGTCAGGTTGTCCACACGAGGCGTACTGCTCACTAAACCGTAAGTCTGTCTAGCTTATGAGATCAGTGTTAACAAATAAAGACAGGGAGGTGGGCGGCTGTGTTTAAGGGATTTATTACTCAATTTATGGTTGTTATAATCTAGATTTGCAATCTTGTTTTATATGTATATGTTTAAGCAATATGTCTGTTGTTTATAATTGCACACCTATATGTATATACATTTCCTCGGAAGATAAGCTCTTAGCTAAGATAGGCATTGGCAAAAAAATAAAGTTTTATTATTATTATTATCATCAAAACTATAGAATTATTATACTGAGCCACTTTTAAAAAGTGAAAACAAAAAACATTCAAAGATGTTTGCTTCAGAACTCTTTAAATGATAAAAGTTTAGGTGCTACAATATCAAAGTGTTTAAATAATATTTTTAAAATGGAATTATTCTGTTTCAGTTTGTGAAAGAGTTTGCAGCAAAAATTGTCCGTTTGGTTATAAACCCGAAGGGTGTCCACGATGTGAATGTAGCCCAGATCCCTGCTTGGTACGTTCCTAACTAAAGGCTTTCTTGGAGATCAACTATAAACATTTTAAAAAAAACAAATAAATTCTTTTGCTTCATTTTTTGTTTTGTTCTTCCCTTTTGTGCCCTATCACAACGAAATAATGAATGTTTACAAAAAAATTAAATTAGCGTAACGGAAGGCAAAAAAAATAAATAAAAAAATGAATAATTACTTACTTTGAAAAACAACAAATCATCTTGGGATAAAACAAGTCCTCTTAAAGTCCCGCAAAACAATTGTTTACAAATAGTTGTTTTTGATATAAATTTCTTTGGTGAAAACTCAAATCAAGGTCGGTTTCATCAAAGACTGTTTCCTTACAAAATTTGTAATAATAATATCCCTCAGTCCTGATACACTTTAGCCGTATGCTCATTCCACACAAGACGTTTGTCAAAAAAAAGTTATGTCTAATGTAATTTTTTTTTTTAATTTCACCTTATGGCCAATATAGTACAAATGTTCTTATATCATATGTTTTTTTTACTGACTGTTTAGGGTAAACCGTGTTCAACTGGACTGACATGTAAAACGAAAATTTCAACTTGTGAATTCAACATTGGTTGTCCCCACGAAGCTGTCTGTGATAATTCTGGTATGATATTCACATTCAGGATCATTTTATTGTTCAAGTCTAGATTCATCTCAAATTAGAACGAATAAGGATTAATCAAGGTGGTCCAAACAGTTAATTGTTAAAATATTTGTTAAACCCATAAAATCAAATGTATAATGGCTTCAACATCAGAATGGATACACAGTAATTTTGCTATTGCTTATCCTGAAGGTAAGGTGTCCAGAAAGAAGTATAGTGGCTTTAACGTATAAATTACCTGGGGATCTTTCTAGTGGAATAACTTTATGTGATATTTCAATGTTGGGTGTGAGACAGAAATGCATTTTTTATAGAACTGAAAGTATTTTCTATGTTTTTCTCTCAGCTTGTGAAGCTACCTGTAAAAAGAAGTGTGATTACGGATTCAAATCCGAAGGTTGTCCAAGGTGTGATTGCAGCCCCGACCCTTGTTTGGTAAGGAAACCAGCCAACTTTCACAAATAATTCAGCATTTTCATTTGTTTTCAAAAAGTTTACCAACAGAATTAAATTATTTTCAGTTCAAAATTTACAGTTTCAATTCAACAGGTGTTATAGTGTTTAATTTAAATTTATTTCCAGTCATTCAGATGTCCCATTGGTCAGGTATGCCGGCCAACCATCCAGGCATGTGAATTTACTACTGGGTGTCCAGCAGTGGCTTCCTGTGAGAATTTCTGTACGTATTTTTCTATATTTTAGATAGTTTGTCTAATAATTTAGTTTTTGTTATATTTTAACATGTCTGTAATAGATATGGGCTGCAAACAAAATTTGCTCATGTCATATTAAATCTAAAATGGCTTATAACAAACATATTGCGACATACAGACCTCGTAATCTTTCAATTTAAAAAAACTAATGTTTGGTTTCATATATATATGAATTTGAAATTCGAAATAAAATGTGGTATTATAGTTATAGATTTCTTATATCAAGACACAAATTATAAGCATAAATTCCAGTAATTATGAAAGTCTAAATTCAGCTTTTTCTTTCTTTGATTAATCATTTCTAGTGTGTTCCGCCACCTGTAACACTAAGCAGTGTGGCTTTGGTTTTGATATGACGGGCTGTCCCAGGTGTACCTGTGCCAAAGATCCCTGTATAGTAAGTGTATTAAAAGTTGGATTGTGGATACGGATGAATTGTGGATACTGATGAATAGTGCTATTTAAACTATACCATTATAAGTCTTATCGTTATTTTGGGGATCTTATACTTAGTTTGAACAGATTCTAGTTCAGAAAATTTTCCGGGACGGGTTTCAACTTGCAAAATTTTCTGAACAAGAATCTGTTCAAACTAAGAAAGTGTTAGCCCTAAAATAACGATAGCACTGTTAATATTCACTTTCTAAAAGACACAAAAATAATTTTATACTATTATAAGCAAAATTGTTACAATAAAAACACTATTATATGTACTTTAAAAAAATATTATTCGTGTTTCAATATGCCTATTGATAATAAAAAATATCTGATTGTATATGGATGGGCACAGCGTATTGTCTGTTTGTGCATGATCGAAATATCTAAACTGTTTTCTGTGTGGGTGGAAAATGCTTTCTTCTATGATTGGCTGTACAATTGCTCATGTCTTTTCGTAATTGGTTTTTTTGTTTTCTTTTTTTTTGAGTGTGTTTATTATTATGTTTTGTTTTTGTGGCAAACAAACTAAAGTTTACTTTGACATATTATTTTCTATTACAGGATCAAGTTTGCCCAGCTGGTTCTTCTTGTATAGCAGAGCCTGGTACGTGTGTACTGAACAACCAATGCCCATATCATGCTGTTTGCAAGAATGCACGTAAGTCACCTTTTTATCTTACATGGCGATGACTCATGGACTGCCTGTTTTCTTCTTCATTTAGAAGGTCCTTTTTGTCTGCAGTATCATTGTTTGTTTCATTGGGGTTTTCCGGTACATGACGTTTGTTTGTTTGTTTTTTTTTTTTTTCGTTTTTTTTTTCTCTCACTCATGACAATCCAATTAAATTTCGCTTTTCATAAATTTTATCTCTGTTATATTATTAATGAACTTAAAAAAATAATATGCAACATTTGAGATGGGTGCAGGTGATCAAGATAACATGACAAGATAAATAGCAGACCCCGGTTTGTTCTCTTGCGTAGCCAGCATAGCTTCTCACGTATTTGCCAATGCATTTTCATGTAATTGGAATGAGCAAGAAAGGGAGGCTATGATAACAGACAATTTTTTATTTCCACTCAATCGCATCGATTTATGGCATTCCAGTCCTTATTTATTAAAATTTTACCATTTTCAAATTACGGAAAGTGTCAAGCAGATATATGTGATTTTTTCGTTTAATCTCTTATCTATTTTCATTTGACCACTATATTTGGCATTGTTATATTTTATTTTCTCTTATGTACGTTTTTGTTGATTTTCATAACAATAGAATGCACGGAGACGTGTAGTTTCCGAACGTGTCCTTACGGTTATCTAGAGAGTGGTTGTCCGCGTTGTAATTGTGCCCCCAACCCCTGTGTGGTAAGTTTTAAAATAGCCTATTTATCTATAAATATATTTCTTTCTCTACAACATAAATATAGTTTCTACTAAATCAATGAACAACTGCCATTGTCCAGTGAAATAAATTTTTCTTAAATCAAGTTTGTTAACAATTTTTACCCACATTTTTTTTCATGGTTTGTATGTATTACAGATTTATGTGCGGTTATAAGAAAATACTATTAGTAGTCCGTAAACCTTAATGAGGGAATACAATACAAGAACATTTGAAGATGTATTTGCATAGTAAAAAGTATGATGCCACAAGCATACAATTTAGTAAAATTGAAGAAACACGGTTATTAAAATTTTCTCATATATTTATTAAAGGCGTACAATTGTGAAGCCGGTCACAGGTGTATTGCTGTGGAGGGGACGTGCCTATCGAATGTAGCCTGTCCCAAACGTCCAGTTTGTGTGGAGGAGGCTGTCGGTAAGGCATAATATATTCTCTATCATCAGATGCGTTTGGTCTACATTATATCAACTATGGCTGTGAGCATTCGGAATATTACGACAACGGCTATATATAGTGTTTCCCTTAACCGTACCGTTTAGGTGTATAGAGCAACAATATCGTTTAATAGGAAACTAGCCAAAACTAGAGCGATGGTTCCACTGCAGTTTAAAAACAAACAGTTTTGTTTTGTTTTTTCGCAAAACTGGACATTTTTACTTTGCTCCTTAGTTAAGTATTGATATGCGCTCAATGAAAAAAATGTACAGTGACTTATTTTAAATCTGTATTTATTTGAACACTCTTTTTATTTTAGCGGAGAAAAAAAAAAATACCATTTACTATACTTTTCACTGGCTCTCCGTGAAGACTTGTCGGGAATTACAATCTGCAACTTAGAGAAAAAATGCTTTTCATCATACACTAGTAGAGAGTCTTTATTATAGGCCTTAATATAAATTACAAAAAAAGACATGATGGTACTAGATGTTATACTGTATACTTTAAAAGCAAATCTTTAAATGTAATACATTTATCTACCGATAGTCGTTATTACGCTTAAACCTACGAAAATTATTCGTGTATGTTTTTATTTGCTCTAACTGGAGTTGTTTCCCTTTTGCAGGTGATCCGTGCCTTTTACCAAGAAGGCGTGGGACTTGTGCCGAGTCTTTGTCTAGTTATTTTTATGATGCAGAGCTTAAAACCTGTAAATGGTTTTCTTATTCCGGTTGCGGGGGAAATGCTAATCGTTTTGAGACTTGGTTCCAATGTATGCAGACTTGTAACAAGATGGGCGCCACTGTAGGCCGGAAGCGTGACTTTAATATCTAACATGTATTCGTTGCTATGGAAACTTATGACAATGCACGTGATCTCCATAGAAATGACACAAGTCAGGGTCTAAGAATTGAAAAGCTTATCAATAGACACTTATTATTGTTTATCTGATGATTTGGATAATACTGATGTGTGCCAGTATCACAGGGGACTGATTTATACCACAGCTATAAGTGGTTATGGCAACACAACTTCATAATAGTTTACCTTTTTAGATGGGAAGCTAATTACAATGCACGTGATCCCTATAATGTGACAAAGCTAAGAATTGACAAGCTTACCAATAAACACGTATAATTGTTCTTTTAAAATACGGTATTATATTTCTATAATCAAAAATTAATCACATTGGCACAGGGTTGTCCCTTAATAAACAAGGATTAATCCTCGTATGTTATAAATAAACTCCCAAATTCTCCTATAATTATATACTATTTAAATTGTGCCGAGAGAACATTTGGCCTATAATGATTCCTTGCTAGCAATGAATATAGCTTTTGCCAGTTTTATTAGTAAATTTAAACTACTAATGCTACATACCGAACTTTAGATATCATAAAAAAAGGCTAAGGTATTTTTGTGTTCTTTTTGTATATATTTGCTATTACTGGGTACTTAAGGGAGTTTAGGTGTGTTAATGTCTTTGTTTCAAAGAAAACAGATGGGTATTTCGATGTTGTACAAACCAGTGATACACTTATACATTTAAAGCATTACTCTATATCAATATGACTGAATGAACATTTCTCATTCTATCATCATTTTGATGTACCTCAATCGTCTTATGCAATAATAATGTGCAACGTACAAATAGAAACTATGTCATGCCATCTTTCTTTTACATTGTCTTAAATAAAAAAGCTGTATTTTTGTCAAACTTTGTTGTCAATGATTTGTATGATAGGCCATAGTTACGATCTCGTATGAGATAATCGGGCTTATCTTATTGGACTGTGAGTCTGTGACATATGTGTGTTATGCTTGGTTTTATATCCAGTAATAAATGCTGTTTTCTATCTTATCACCTTGAAGGATTGAAAGAATAAAGAGTAGATACTTTATGTCCTTTCCTACAGACCAGCATCATGTCTGTGTATAATGCTTCGTAATAGTTGCTTTCATATTGTTACTGAGTTTTCCCAAATTCAAATGTTTTAAACAATCTTGGCCGTTTTTACGAAGGGTGTTTTTGTTCGGCAACTGTTGTGAGCTGTTCATGTTTGTTTTTTCTCCTTGACAAAAAAAAATCCTTAAAAATTGTTTGTTAACAATTCAATATATTCCGTAAGGATTTATTTTACGGAGGGAGTATGGACTAAACAATTCAAAACGAAGCCGGGAAAACTCAAAGATAAGCGATTTCTGTGTCTGATTTAATATAATGGTTAGTTCTTTTCTTTTGTGTCTGTTCCCGTAATTTTAATCGTTAATGTGATTTATTTGAATGCCTTCAAATAAACGAATTAAAATAACATAAAACGTGAATAATACGGTTTACGCTGTCTGTCCATAGAAAGCCTCGACTGTCACCAACACGTTGTCAAACAACATCTATTAATATAACGCAAAACTGTGCAGGAATTATATTAGGAAGACGCTTACCGCAAACCTTTGCTCGTGATATGATTGATCAACAGAGGACATTGACTGTATAGAATTGGTTGATATGAAGACCGGAACTACAAAGATTCTTAGTCTAATTCTATGTCCTGAACATAATAAAATGTCTAGCTTAAATTCTTTGTAGACCATGGTAAAAGCGGAGAAATCGCCAAGCTTTTTTTAACCATTCAAACAAGAATGGACTATATGGGGAAGGCCTATACTGTTCTCTGTATCTGTTGTTGATAACTTTTACACAAAACTACACAAGAAGAGAAATTATGATAATCACTGGCAAGTTAAATTTTGTAAACAAAAAACAACACATCGTTTGAGTTTCATAAATATATTTTGAAATACAGAATTTAAAACAGTCAGGAGTATACATGTTTGCTTTTGATACATCGAATGAATACTGTCTTTTTTAATCAAGAAGGTTGATTGATTAAAGAAGTGATAAGTTGCAGAGGTTGTTATCAGAGGGAAGATCGTTCAATAATTACCCCCAATTCTCGGCAATGTTTCAGCCATTGGATGACCCGTGAATGATCCGGTGGGTTGACGAATATAGACAGAGATTAATGACAGAGGTCGGTCTGATGAGGAAACCAGCTATATAATTCCGTTTAAAACAACCTGGAATAGACATCATCAAGTTTTATGGGGCAGCCAAAAATTAAAGATTATAGAAAATATTAGAATAATATCAGAGGTGAAATTTTGACTGTTGAAGTGCTGTTTAGGGACAGGGGACGAATATACATAGCTGGTGGCTGTAGCTGTTTTCACAGCCTGTATTAACTACAGATTCCAACCAGCTCCATACAGAGAGGTTGTACTGTGGTCCACACAGATTAGCCCTGTTTGTTAGCTGGTAGAACCTGCGATATACCTCTCTCAGCAGCCCTGACACTTTGACCAAACGATGGATGGTGATATTTACACCATCGTGAGGCACGAAGGTCACCTCTGCCTTCATCCAGTCGGATTCGCCGGTCAGATAAACCATGCTTCCCACCGGATCCATTTTGAAGGCCCATTTAACAGCTTCGTCTGCAACTCCATAACGTTTAAAGATGACCTTCAAAATGGCGGCAAGATGTTGAGTGCATTGATTCCCTGCGCGGTACTTGTCTGTTCTGTTGTTGGGACCTGAAGAAGAAAAAAAAAGAAAATATATATAAATGCCATAGTTTAATTAGTGTCACCCCAACAATTAACTGTCCACAAAGTGCACCTCACTATATATTATACATATTGAATGGATGACGTCATATAATCTTTGTTAACGAATAAGTTTACAATACACATGTTTAAGTCCTATATTAATTATCAATCAAACTAGTCGAGCTTTGAATACGACAAACCTGCAAATCAAGTCTCGACAACCCAATGTCAATCTAAGTTTTCAAAGACTATAGATCTACTCTTATTGCCCGTGTTAAGGACTGAAAACTCACATGGGGTATGGTAATATATCCATCAAACCACCGTCTCCTTTGGCGTAGCCGAAGACGATGATTCGGGCGACGTTTTGGTCTACTTTGGGTTGGACCGCTGCCAAGTCCGACTCGTTTTGAAATCGGGGTGTCAGAAGTGTTGTCTCTTGGACCTATAATGTTAATCGAAATTAAAAAATACTTTCTATACTATAGCTAAGTTAGAAGGGAAGAAACAAGACAAAGAAGAGAAGGAAAGTTGACAGAAATAAATCATACGGATTATTTTTCAAGAAAAGAACAAGTTATCATATTATTTTTCTTTTCAAAATCACTTAAGTTACTGTCTTTACAATCAGAGAATTTAATTCCAAACTAGTCTCGATAACACTCATACGCAGGATGAGCCTGTCATAACAGAGAGACAAAACAAGACCTCCGTTGAGTTAATTATTCAAAGCTGAAAATGGCAAGACAATAATAAAAAAACTAACAAAATATGAATGTGTATTCGTGTCACACCGAATCACATTCTTAAATAGAATCGACTTTACGTCCTTCGTCGAGACCTTGACTCTGAAATATCCTGCACCATCTTGTTCTGCACTGTTTTATTTGCTAACGTCGCCCCAAGTATTGAAGGAAATTAATACGCGATTGGCCGAATCAACCAGTTCCACGACAGCTGACTGGTGCTTACAAGTATCGAATTAGCCAATAAATAGCGCATTTATTGGTCTGGTTTGATACACACGATAGTGCTGATGTGTTACAAATTTTTTTTTGATTTTGAGATAATCTAAAAAGATGGGTTTCGCTAAAACCGGCTTTTTGAGACAAATTTCTCTTTAACCAAAAATCGTCATACGTCTGCTACAGGTTGATCTCAATTTAAATAAAATTATTTAGCTTCATACAGCGGCAAGCTGTTTTTTTTATATATATATACCAGAAAAGCCTAAATATATGGCCATGTGTGACAGCTAAATTTAATTACTATATAAAACTAAAAGAATTGTAAGAAATATTACAAAATAAATTTAATGACAAAAACAAGTTAAACGTGTATAATTTACTAACGTTTGTGGAGATTTGTGTAGGATTCAGGATCTGCTATGGAAAGATATTTATTATTACCATGCAGGATTGTGCCTAAATGTAATGTGAACAAAGCTTAAATTAAATAGTCACGAGAAATACTTGATACATTATTAAAAAATGATATTTTCTAAGCTTTCGGATGTAACTACATGTATCTCCATCATCAGAAAAATGGCAAATGCAAGTTAATAGTGTGTGTATATGGCCTATATATAGGCCATACTATTTTCTACATACTGTCACTACTGTTCTTTCTCCCATGGTTATCAATTGTTAGTTAGGCCTATTTATAAGCCATATACACACTATTTTCTTGCATTTGCCATTTATTTGATGATGGCAATAGTCACCTCCGAAACCTTAGAAAATATAATTTTATAATTCTGTATCAAGCTTAAATTAAGTCTTATTTTTGTGACCGGTTAATAAGTCAAAATTGATACCGATTTGAGTATACACAAACACTGAAAAAGTATGTGCTAAAGTCGGTAAATTCTTTAACACCATAAAAAAGGCATGATATGGTTATGTACAATTCATAATTTTTAGCGTGAGGTGCCACACAAGGCGTGCTGTGTAATAAACTTGTATAGTTTTCTTCTCTTTGGTTTCCGTCCGTTTAAATCATAAAGTTGAAAAAAGGAGTTAATTTAAATTAAACATGTAACAAGTATGCATAAAATGATGGTATTCGTTCTCAGTCTACGTCATTTTTTTAAATATATAATAAAATTATATCGAAGAATTTTATAATATATTGTTTAATATTTATCAGAATTATGTACAAGTTGTTAAATCCTGCATTTATATGAAAAATATTTAATGGCCATGCATGCAGCACTCGTTTAGTTGAGATAAATGTGCACATTTCTTATCGACAACTGACGTCAGATATCACGAAAGGTTCCGCTTCATGTACCCTAGATGCGAATATCTTATATAGAATATATAGTATATAGAGATACATGTACGAGGTGCAGCTGTACCAAAACTCTAGAAATAAGGTCTGCCTCTGAATACTACATAACGTTGAATCCGCATGACCTAATTACCGCAGAAGCCATTTTTTAGCAAGTGTGGTACTCCTGAGAAACGATTGATTTTGACATGAAAATGAACGTCAAGTGGTCATTTTATGTGTTGGTCTAACCCAAAAGTGTTCAAGGAAGAAAACGAGAGGGTTTAAGTCAGGGTAAGGCCATGTAATTTTTATATATTGGAAGATAATCATACCGAACCATAGTAGAGTTCTGCTATTTATAGCGGTTAGTAAGCTCCATGTAGCATACCTACATGTTCCCGTATATGTATGATAAATAACTTACTGTTTTTGCGAAGTCTGGATTTGACAAATAAGATACAGGCAGTTGTATTTATAAAACTCCATAGGATGTTGAGAATTTCTGAAAGAGAAGAAGCAGAATTAAGTTTAAATTGATAACGCGAAATTATATTAAGGAAACAGTTTTAGTCAAAATGCACACATTTTCTGTTTGAGGTCTTGTAAATCTATAACGAAATAGTATTTGTATTATTTATGACAAACAAATATTTATAGTGAGACAATCTAGGAACCATAACTTTGTTAAACACGATACTGTATTGTCTCCATAGTTGCCGGTGTTTCACAGATATTATAATATCTATCACGTGACATCATCACTGATGGAGGGTAAAGTTAGACAAGACGCAAAACCTGAAGGAAAATTTCTTATCTGAGCGTTAATAAGGAAATTTTGTCAACTGAAACCAGTACTAATCAACAACAAACAACAGCTAAACAAACTTATTTGAAAATTTAATAAAATTGAAAAAAACAAATATCTGTCTGGCCCTTGTGCCTCTGCTCACAAAACCTTTTCCAGCAGACGCATTAAAGCTTCCTATTTTCAACCTTTATCTAGGCCCATAAAATTGCTGGGTTCCCCGGGCAACTGTTGGCCTTGGGTTTGCTGACGTGCTCCTGATGAGCAAACGCTTGCATTCCCGATACACCATGGGCACAAAGTTAAGCCTTTAGAGATTTGCCCCAGACAGATGCATCATTCATCGTCACACAGCTCGAGAGAAGTCCATCAGTGGACAGTTTTAGCTATATCCACATTATTAAGTAACTTCGTTCCACTTCCAGCAGATACCTTAAAGGACCAAAACAAAGCTAAAAAAGATTTTCTGTTCATTGCTGCTTGCTTAAAGAGGCACTAGCGCCCAAAATTAGCTTTTATCAATAAATTCAGATCGCTACGAGTTTAAGTGATATCAAAGTTTGTTCATAAATTAAAATAATGCCGCAAAAACGAAAATTATTTAATGCGTTCTTATCTTGTACGAGCCAAGAGAAATCTGGTCAAAATTCGAATTCAAACCGAAGAAGGCGTGCCATTTTGCTTCATG
>JARDVA010064523.1:0-12074 GCA_030265315.1 Mopalia swanii
TTTTCAAACAATCTTTGATTGCATTTGTTTTGTTTATTAGGTTTAAATAAATATTTCAAGTTTTTTATGAACTGCTATTCAACACTGGTTTTGTTGTTGTTGTTGTTGCAGAAATCAGAAACAACTAAATATTGACTTGTTCTATATAAAATACATTCATGATACTGTCATATGTTTTGATCACGTGACCATGAATGAACCAATCCTATGAGTTTTTATATAAATAAATATGTACTTTTTTTGTAGCCGACCCGTTCTGTGACATCAACAGATATGGAAAATGGTGAGTGCTTAATAGCTTACTCCAAACTAAGCTCCACAGTTAAGGAGTTATCTCATTCGTGCTACAAACAAAATATTGGTAGCTTTTAAGAACTAGTTTGAATCAGATTGGAAATAAAGTTCTTATGATGACGATATTCCAAACTGTTCCATTAGTCCATTATACTTATATTTCCTAAATTAATAGATTGCTAAAATAGATTCCAAATTATTTTTTTAAATATTCTCAGTATTCAAATTTTATTTACTTTTATCAAATGAGTTTTTAAGATCAACATGTATTTATAAGATATTCAGGTGTTATGTAAATTGGACGGATAGAAAATGCGAGCTTTACAAAGAACTTTAATGATGGATTAATACTGTGAAGGACAACAGTGGAATTCGTTTAATTGTGCTCTTTTATGTCTTTTACGCTAGAATGAAAACAAATTCATCTGTTAACTTCAAACTTGCTATGTAGCTTCCCGCTGTTAAGGCAACGAATGATATTGCAAATCGTCAAATTCCGTTAAGCGAAATTGCCATTATTATATTATTTTGGCATATTCATGTCGGTATGTGTTTTGAACACGATAAGTAGAGAATAAATTCACGGATTAACTTCAAATGTGAAAATCAATATAAAAAACTGTATGACGGTTTTTTAGATAATGGCTTCAAGATTGTCTGTGCCAAATTTTAAAGACTTACTGGAAATGTTTACGAGAAATAAACGATGACACCCCAAAACAAGAATTATCCTTGTCCCCAAGACAAATTCCATGTCCTTTTCCTTGAAATTTATGGAATACTCCGCTGAAATATTCCCTTGACTTTTTCCTTAAGATGTTAAGAAATTTTTTTTCAGTGTACATGACACTCCAAAACATACTACCATAGAAGGAAGCAGTCATTTCTTAACCCTTACGTGACACTCCAAATACATACTGACGCAGTAGGAAGAACTGTTTCTCTAACCTTACACGTTGACCATATACTAGTTTACAAGGAGAAGAATAAGCTAAAGCAATCCTCGATATTGTTCAGATTTAGTCATATATTACCATGTTGTGTTGATTCAGTTGATATTTTACTATCTTACGAGTTACTCAAAGTAGACAGGTCCCGCCGAGTACGCCTTGACGTGTTCAGCGGTAGCGACACGACGGACTGAGAAGAAGACACCTCTGAACGAACAGTCCATTTCCCCGAATTTTGCAAAACAATATGGCCGTTATTAGCGTACTTTTACAAAAGTTATGCATGTATGTGCTAACTTCAATCCTGTAAGACAACGGATTGGGATTGGATTTCATCAAATTTCGCAAAACAATATTACAGTCTTTGCTGTATTTTACACTATTCATTTTTATATTTGTCGTAATCACAATAACTTGAAAATATTTATCCGATTTAATTCAAACTTCCACATCTTGAAATGGCGGATGTCATTGTTTTCCACCGAATATCAGGCACCAGAATGATCGGCAGTCCATATTTTGCAATATTCAAGCATGCAACACAAATTCACGGATCAACTGTAAACTTAGAATATAGCTTCTTTCTGTTAAGACGAATTGTGGGATTGCATTTCCCAAAACAATCTGGCCACCATTGCGTATTCATTATTCACGTCTGTATGAATTATAAACACGTTAACAATATACATATAACTAATAAAACAAAATCAACCTTTAACGTAAGACATTAAATGGTATAACATTATTTTAATTAATCTCCACAAAGATGATGGCTGCTTACATTTAAAATCTATCTTCAATATCTGTTTGTGTATAACCTTATATGTCTTCAAACTAAGTTCACTGCATCATTTTCTTGAATCTTGGGTTACTGATTCCATCTCTTGCAATTGCGATTGTCATTACATTTCAAATAAATATCAAGAGACCGTATTGGCCTCTATTGCACATTTTGTCTGTATGTGTTCGGAGTAGAATAACCCCATTACAAAGTTTCAGATTAAAATCTTTATTTCACATGGAGGTTCCTCAAATGGCAATGATAACAAACGAAACACACCGATATGGCTGCTATATTGCGCATATGACCACTTTCGCTTGTTGACCTTAAACAGGATAACGTAAACACAAATTCATTTCAAACTTTTTTTTTTTCCAGTTGCATTCAAGACGAGCTTACCTTTACCAAATTTTGTTTCCAAATATCGCCGGCATGTTTTTTTTTTTTTTTTTTTTTTTTTTTTAAATTTAACAGTTTTATTATTTACCGAAATACATCCTGAACTTGAAAATAACTCGACCGATTGTCTTCAAATTTAAACTTTATCATTATTCATCTTTATTCAGTTATGTGTTATGTGTTACCTCCCAAGATGGATATGGAGCTGTGGGACCTGATACGGCAGTATTTAGAGGTCCAAAGCAGTCAGACACACATAACCTTAAAAGAAGAGTCTGAGCTACCATCAGATCCATCCGTCACCAGCATCATTGTCTGCCCGGTAACTAGCCGACTGGAGTCCTGCATTGACTCCACTTTAAAGGGAGTCACATGTAAGTAATTTACATTATATTGGGAAGGGGAACACATCCATTCATGGTACTGTTGCAGAGAATAATGAGGTAACATTCCACAAAATTACGGCCCTCGGGCTAAGGGCAGTTTGTTTGAAGAGTAGCAATAGTGTCTTTACTTAGCATTGGAGGAAAATTAACTTTCCAATATTATGGAAACGCTTCACATCTCGATTGTGTTAGTGTCAATTATTGTTGGGATACATCGCCATCATATAAATGAAATACCTTTAAGCATGGCGTAAAACATTAATCAATCAATAACAAGATTACGAACTCCATTGTGGCAGCCATTGCGCAGTTTGTGATGTCAACATAACAACGTGTTCATGATAAGTGACAGATAGTCACTCTCTTTTGACTGTAGGTTAAAGCCCAATCAACTCCAAACAAACAAACAGCTTTATTTGACGATTTTGACATTGTTAGTAGGATAGGGACAGTGTGTTATGTTAAACGAACGATATATTTGTATGAGTTTAAAGACTGTAAATCAACTTATTGAAGTGAGAAGTAAATGAAAACTTACAGCTTTACACATTGAATATACACGCCATTTATCACGATTAATTCACCTCAGAATTCCAGTTTTCTGAGGAGCGTTTCTTTGAAATTAATACGGAATGAGCAATAATTTTGATGAGCCCGACACACACAAATTATATTAATAAAAAAAAAGATGAATCAGATAGTAATAACACATTTTTGTCCACCATTTCTATAGTATATGCAACTCGGCGTTCGTCCGTCCGTCTTTTTGTCCGTCCGTATGTAGCTTCTTCTTGTCAACAAAATGGCAGTTATTACATAATTTTAGAATATCCATGCCTGTCTGTGTTGTGAACACGATAAGACACTAAATAAATTCTAGGATTAACTTCAAACTTGAACTTGAAACCTGGAAGTTACCTTCTACAACTAAGACATAGGGTAGGATTGCATTGCATCGGATTGCGTAAAATAATATGGCCACCATTGCATAATATTTCAATATTCACGTCGGTATGATACTTTTTAGAACAAATTCATTGAATAACTTGAAACGTTAACGGTAGCTTCCACCTATAAAGACAAACAATGCGATTTTATTTCTCTAAATTCCGTAAAACAATATGGCAGCCATTGCCTAATTTTACAGTACGCATGTATGTATATGTTGTGAACTCAATAACTCAATAAATTCACAGATTTAACTTGAATGTTGAAATATAGCCTTTTACTGTTAAGACAACAGATCGGATTGCATTTCACCAAATTCTCTCAAATAAAATGCCCCCCTTTGCATGATCTTACAATATTCACTCTGAATGACTTGTGTTTTGTGAACATGATTGCTTTAGAACTATAATTCACTGATTAACTTGGAATTTAGCTTTCTTCTATTTAAACCAATGATTTGATTGCATTTCTCAACATTAGCCAAAACAATAAGACGACCATTGCATAATTTGTCAATATTGAGGCTTTCGTCCTGTAAACCTGTAATTTCAGAACAAATTCTCCGATTAACTTGAAACTTTTTAAGAGTTATGGATATCACTAAGTTCAATTAAACAAAATGGCCACCATTGCATAATTTAGCAATATTTACGCTTTATTTGTTGTGAACACAAAGCTTGTGAACAAATTCACGGACATATTTCAAACTTGGGAAATAGTTTCTTCCAGTTGAGACTGAGATGTGATTGCTTTTCATTTAATTTCGCGAACCAAAACGGCCATCACTCAAATTCAGATAATAACTTCAAATTTCGCTTTTCTGTTAATACCATAGATGTGGTTGTATTTCATTATGTTTCACAAAAAATATAGCCGACATTGTATATCGCACCAAGGGGATAAACACCATACTTTCTGCTCTTTGGCTCTTTGTAGAAAGAAATAGTTCTTAAACAGAAGTAGGTTAAGGTGATTTAACTCGCATAATGAGCATATGTTTTTTAAAAACCTTTGGTGCTGAACCTGCTAGCTACTCAGCTTGTTTGAATAGCTATTTATTGTTTTACAGGTCACAAAAATATGGCACTGATAGTATTGCATCACTTAGCTCCTCGCACTGGGAGTATTCGGCAAACTAAAGACATTTTGACCAGGAGTAAGTTTGACACACTGGGAGTAGTCATTGACCTTGTGTTCTGGCACACTGATGGGGTGTACGATTGTGATACAAACACAAAGGGGCTAACAGCTCTGATCTCATTTATCAAGTCCGCCAACAGAAGTCATGCGGGGTTGTCTGCAATGCCAAGCACAATGCCAGAAAGCAAACCATTGTCTTCTACAACAAGCACACTTGTGGAACCCCAGCCGAATAACCTTGATAACGATTGGGTAAGCCATCATTTTGTTTTAAAAGAACTCGTTGTCAGGCATGCACTATATTGATGGGTAAGGATGGATAATCCATCTGTTGCTTCTTTAAAATAATATATAATAAAATGTATATATAGTAATTAACACATCTGCTTAGATAGTAATTTGGGTAAACACTTTATAATTCTTAGTTTGAACAAATTCTAGTTCAGAAAATTTTGCAGGTTGAAACCCGTACGGGAATTGAACTCACGAAAATACTGTTAATCTTCACTTTTTAAAAGACACAAAAGTTATTATCTGCTTATATATCCTCCAAACTGGGGGCTCATTACCTCGACAACGATGCGCCCAAATAAAAGACTTCTTCGTCTGGATTGGGTTATACCTTACAATACCTTTAAAATGGTTCGTTTAACGCTATCACGGATTAAGGAGATCTTGTTTAAAACATGTAGGGATTTCATTCCACTCAAATTCAATCACTGGTAAAGCTAGTGATAGTCATTCTTCCTTGATATTTTATACCGAATGGGAAATATCAGAATCATTAATAGCATTGGAGAGTGACCATCTGTCACTACCGGTATAGCCTCAACCATATTATTATACTCACAAATCAATTTGTGTGATAGACATTTAACGCAGGGATATTAACATAAGTATTTTATGGATGTTCAACTTCTGAGTTTATTGACAAGCTTATAAACACAGAAGTTGTACATCCATAAAATACCTTGTTATGTAACATTTGAATATATAAATTTACCAATGAGCTTAAAACTAGAACTGTAAGATCTTCCTCTTAACAGATTGCATTTCGACAGATTCTGTAAAAGATAAAAGTAACACAAAGTTGTAATGAATACAACAAAAATAAATTAATTAAATAAAACAAAAATCTGTATATGAGGGCAGTGTGACACATTGAAACAATGTGAAGAGCGATGATTTCTTCAAGGTTCGTTCGGTGGGGATTTTTTTTCTGCTGGACCCCTGGATTTTGCCTTTATAAACTGGTTTAAATCGTTTGTTACGTTCTATTCAGGAAATGCCAGGCAAGGAAGAGTATAAACAAGGGCCTTGCGAGTATGTAGGCCAATATGGAAAAAGTCAGAGTTATGGAAGCACTGATCAGAATAAGGCTGGAATTGACATTGCTCATGGTAAGAAACTCAATCTGACTACAGACAGATCAAGGTGGCTCCCTGGTCTCGTGTTATTATATAGAAGCTGTCGAGTATTTCTCAACATAGTGCTATTTGGCAATGTTTAACGTTTCTCAAATGCGATTACCCCGTAAAAAAGACAGCCATATCTGCTATAGACTGCTGGTAAAATTTAGCCAAATGCGCAATATCCGACAAGTTGAATGTTGTATATAGTTTCTTTTTATCGAAATGCAATCCGAACCAACAAATTAATATGAATTTAATTTGTGAATTTGTTTTGAAGTTTTGTGTCTAGAACACATAGAAGAAAGCGGCCGTGGTTCGGTGGTCACGGACACGGACACACGGTATTATATTATGGTCATTATGACATAGTAGATGACTGAGCGAACACACGAGAGATTGAGTGAAGACATGGGTAACTTTCTGACGTTTACTTTTAGACAACCATGACATGAGAGCTCACACAGGAGCATAACTAATGCTTAGGGCCGCAAGGGAGTAATCATTAATTATATGAATAGATAATGTAACAGTTCGAATCCGTTTGTAGTCCTCCGGTATGCCTCACCCATTCAAAGGACACGCTGTCATTTGTTTGCAATATCCCGCAGTATAGCTTACAGGGCACACCAAACATACAATATTTGATATGTGGACCTTTGCGTGACATTTCCTACGGATACTCTGTACATTGAGTATGAGCATAGCTATAGCCTGCTAAAAAGGACTGCAAGGCTCGGTGCCGGTTCATAGTGGGCTACTGGATCGGCTGCTCATTCTATGCATCTAACGGTTTTGTGTTTAGATATTGTACTAACCACAAAGACGGTATTTTTCCAGAATAGCCAAAATGTTGTGAATGCTTACAATGCTGACATCTAGGCCTACCATTGCAAGTGTGCCATTGTGATTGCCTATCAATAACTTGCACTACCTTGATAAAGTCGAGCTCTTTTTTAAGTCAAGAGTTTTTTTTTACCGTATGGTTGAAAATATCGTGTTATGTTGGAGAATTGGCCCTGTTATTTAACATTTTAAAATATCGGTACCCTAGCAGGAAGTCAAGTTTAAGCAAATCTTACTTGATGAGCTATTGTAAACTTCATGAGGTATAAAACAATTCAATCATTACCAAAAAATGCTTCCCTTAATGGTTAGTTAAAGGTAAAGACCACTGATTTTCAATCTAAACTTTTTATTTTTATTGCATATTTACAAAGACAACCATCAGTATTGCACTTGCAATCGGGTTAGCATAGCCGGCAATTAGTAAATGTAAAAAGCGGAACTGACGTCATTGTTCGAAAACACGATAGTTATATCATCTAGTCGTGGCTGTCTCCCTAATGCATGCACTGGTGCATGCTTTCACATAAAAGTTAAATTGAGGGTTCCGTCACCAAGCGAAACAACAAACAACCGCTTGTACAACTTGGTACTAAAAACCGCATGACAACTGAAATCAGGCTTAACGTATGTGTTACTCAAAGAGCTATTTGAGTATGCATACAACTACGGCGACTCATAGGGGACATACATTTCTTTTTCTGTATTTCGTATTATTATTTTTTTACATTTCTACCCGCCCCGAAATTAATGTCCACCCACCACGAAATTAATTTCCACCCGGCCCGAAATTGAATTCTACCCGCCCCAAAACTCATTTCCACCAGGCCCGAAATGAGTTTTCACCCGCCTCGAAATTTATTTATACACGGCCCCAAATTATAACCGGGCCCGCGGTTATAATTTCAGAAGCCAACTTCGATTTACCGTTCACAGGATCGAGTCCGTCTGTCCACCCTCGGGTATATGAGTGAGTCACAAGATGTGGCTCCGGCAATCGCGGGGGTGGTTTTTACGAGGTTTCTTCCCGGTTTTCCACCGTAGTTAGGCCAGGAACATTGTTAAGTGAACAATCCGTCGTCATATAAGTGAAATACCCTTGAGTACGACATTAAACCCCAATCAAACAATCATTTATAACCGCCTCGAACTTCTTTTTTTTCTTTACTTTCTTGCTCTACTCTGATAGGGCCCGCAGCCGTGGTTTAGTGGTTAGCGAGTGCGCTTTCTAATGCCTACTTCGATGTACCGTTCACAGAATCCGCCTGTCGACCCTGGGGTATATGAGTGAGCCACAAGATGTGGCTACGGCAATTGCGGGGGTGGTTTTTACGAGGTTTCTTCCCGGTTTTCCACCATAATAGGGCAAGAAAAAGTGTGCAGTGGACATTCTGTCGTCATATAAGTTAAATACCCTTGAGTACGACGTTAAACCCCAGTCAAACAAACAAAACAAGCTCTACCCTGAAAGATATATACGTGGCGCCATTAGAGAGCGAGTCGACTAATACAGCTGTAGGCCTATTCCTGTTGAGTGTTTGTTTGATTGGGGTTTAACACCGTAATTAAGGTTATTGTACTCACATAATGGCTTGTCAGCGAAGTTTATATGGAACTATAATGTTGCGACGCCTGGAAATGCATTTCGGGTCGGATAAAAATGAATATCGGGGCGGGTAGAAATTCATTTCGGGCCGTGTATAAATTTATAACGGAGTGTGTGAAAACTAATATCGTGGCGAGTAGAAATGAATTTCGGGGCGGGTAGAAATTAATTGCGGGATGTGTATAAATTAATTTCGGGGTGGGCGAAAACTAATTTATGGGGCGGGTGGAAATGAGTTTCGGGGTGGGTAGAAATCAATTTCAGGGCAGGTAGAAATGAATTTCGGGGCGCCGCCGCCGTTATACAACAGATTAACATTACGATTGGATGCAGCCAAGCTTGTGTATACGTCGTGTTGTTACAGATGCAAACGGACACACTGGTGACCGACCGTGTTTTCGCACAATAACGTCAGTTCCGCTTGCTACATTGACTTATTAACGGCGATGCGTGCTTGAAAATAAATGCAAGTGTAATACAGATGTTTGTCTTTGAAAATATGTAATAAATATAATACTGTTAGGTCGAAAATCAGTGGTCTTTCCCTGTAAGCTAGAGAATTAACCCAATTTGAGACATCATTTTTTAACAAACTCAATTATGACTCCATTTATAATGTTTAAGTATGACCCAAAATAATTGTTGGGCATTAAAAAATTCAAAACAATTCAATATGACACTAAGAAAACTATTTTTTGTTGGTACAAAAATACAATATTTGGACCTCTATGAACCTACTCTCTACTGGGTATATGAAATTGTTCGGCAATAAATCCGGATTAACAGGTATTATCTTGTCACAAGCATCCGGATTAACAGGTATTATCTTGTCACAAGCATAAGAGTTATCTCGTGTTTATTGAGTTTGTTTGTTTTATAACAGTGTATTGCTGTGTAAAGGCTGCTCATGGCATACAATTAATGGGTGCAGATAAAGAATTGTGGAAAAGCGTAGAATCGAGCTTGGAATCAGACAATGTTAAGCTTCACATGACGACGGAAACGGCTGTAGATAGTGGTCAATCTACTAAAACCTTCATCGAGTGCCCAGTGATTAGCCGATTAGGTTCTAACGCGGAACACGCCATGATCGGGATTGAAGGTAGGTATTATTATTTCCCCAGTTCTTTTTGCGACTTGCACCTAACATATGACGAAGAGCGTCTAGATGGATTGTTTTTATACGCCCCTCATTTGACGGGACGTATTATGTTATGGGGTTGTCCGTCCGTCCGTCCGTCCGTCCGTCCGTCCACTTTTTGGTTTCCGCACATTAACTTGAAAACCGCTTATTGAATTCAAATTAAATTTAGTTTGTGTATTCCATGTGCCTATAGACGTCGCTTGGGATTGGTTTTGGCTTATGTCGGACAACAGGTGGCGCCACCTGGTGGCAAATTTTAACTTTCGTTTCTGTAGGCCTATGTTAGTTTGAAAACTGCTAATTGAATTCAAATGAAATTTAGTATGTGTGTTCCATGTGCCAAGACGTGGTTTGGGATTGATTGTTGGCGTATGTCGGACAACCAGAGGTCCTACCTAGTGGCAAAGTCCAGAATTCGTATCTGTTTGTTAATTTGAAAAGTTCTTGTTAAAACCTAATTAAACTTCATATGATTGTTCCATGTGACAAGACGTTACTTGGGATTAGTTTTGGTTTATGTTGGGCTATATGTGGCGCCACCTGGTGGCAAACTTTAAATTTCATTTCTGTTTGTTAAATTACAAACTTCTGGTGGAATTCGAATCAAACTTTGTATGATTGTTCCATGTGACAAGACGTCACTAGGGATTAGTTTTGGTATATGTCAGACTAGAGGTGGCGCCACCTGATGGCAAACTTTAAATTTGATTTCTGTTTGTTAATTTGAAAACGTTTTCTTGAAATGGAATCAAACTATATAGGATTGTTCCATGTGACAAGATGTCGCTTGGGATTACTTTTGGCATATGTCTGACTACAGGTGGCGCAACCTGGCGGCAAATTCTAAATTTGGTTACTAGGAGTGTTTCTTTTGACAAAACAGTTAGGATATTCCACGTGTCAAGATGTTGTGTAGGATTTTGTTTGGTCTTACCTGTAATCTCTTGTCACTTTTTTGATTCTGGACATTAACTTGAAACCTTTTGGAATTCAAATCAAACTTTGTATGAGTGTTCCATTTGACAAGTCAGAGTTCAGATATTCCACGTGTCAAGATGTCATGTAGGATTTTGTTTGGTGTATTGTTGTCTAGACATCCTGTCACCTGGTTTCAAACTTGATTTTAATATTCCATGTGGCAAGATTTCTTCTGGCGTATATTGCGACTCAGTTGAGCTCTTGTTTTAAACAAATGAACAGCGAGCAATCCAATCGATCATTCTTCTCACAGATACGTGTATCCCGTTTATTCCCGCCTTTCTAAGTATAATTTTCAAATCATCTTTAAAGTTTGGGGTGAATAAAGAAAATCAACGAATCCGAAAAATAACAATGGCAAGCAGCTGATGTACAAAGGCTTGCAAGTTTGACCATGGCCACCCTTTTTATTCCATCGGCATATTATGCTGTAGGGATAATGTTGTCACATTGTTCTTACACTTAACTACATTCCTATTTAGAATTGGACCATTCTAATCAAATTTCTGGTTTCCATGGCAACATAATGATATAAGTAATATTAATAGCATTACAGAGGACGTGAACACAGTAAAAACCATAACGTTTAACACAGGGTTTTCAAATTTTAGAAACACATTGGTCTTACATCAAACTACATTCCTATTTTAAATTTCTGGTTGGAAAACAGTGATATTTCACTATTTCCATAATTTAAAGCGGAGTTGCAGTGGATATAGTGTCTGTTAGCTTGTTTCTCCTTAGCTCAAACATTGATAGAGTACTTCCGATGGGATTAAGTGAGTCACACTTACCTCTTGTTATGATCTAGATTTGAAATAATAAATCAGTGATAAAATTATTGAATCCTAATCTTCTTTTAATAAACATAATGTGTAAACTATCGAAAAGTAGCCGTATCGTGAAAACTATTGCCATGTAGCTTCCTCCTGTTAAGACGACAGATGGGATGTCATTTGACCAAATTTCGTCAAACAAAATGGCCGTTATTGCATAAGCTTACAAAACACATGCCTGTATGTATTGTTAACACGATAAGTATAGAATTAATTCACGGATTTACTTCAAACTTGGAATATAGCCACCTGCCATTAAAAAAACAGATGGGATTGCATTTAAAACAAAATGGCCACCATTACGTATTTTTACAATGTTCGTGTATGTACAAAAATGTATATATGTTGTGAACGGGA
>JARDVA010064745.1:0-12070 GCA_030265315.1 Mopalia swanii
TGGCTCGAATCCGTTTCCGGAGCAGAACTCGAAAACTATAAAGCCAATCTTTATGAAACTTGGTATGCACATTAACCCTTACCTGTAGTTGTGCCTTTTGCTAATACGGATTCATCGTTTTAAAAATCTGGCCGTTCGTCGGGATGGCTCATTGGTCACCCCACGAACACCCCACGAGGGCGTATGTTGGGTTTACTAAAACTCTTGTTAGAATGAGCTCTGACAGTCCTCTCTATATACATACATGTAGAACAATACCAAACAACAGAGGAAGTAATTAGGGTGTTTACAGTATCTCAAACAAACCCTATATCAGATTACATAACCTTGATACCAAATTCCTTCACACAATCCTAACTGTTGTAAGCTATCCTGTAATAGGAGTTTAGAATCACTTGAAACCTCATTCTGAAGATATCTACTATTTCGTTTTTAATTAAATGGTGCTGAAAAGATATCTGAAAGAAATTGTTTGCAATATTAGAAGAACCTGAATGGGATTATTAGCTGTATAACACAATTCTGTAATTTTGGTTTTGCTTAGATTTGTAATATTTGTTTTGACAGTGATGGTTTTCCAACGCACAAGCGCCAGTGGAAACAGAGGCGAGCAGTCCATAGGAGGGCTCAGCAGAATAGGGAAGGCAAAGATGCTCCTTTAGTTATACCGGTGAGAAATAGTTTTAATGTGTCTGGGAAGGGCATATGTTTGAGAATGATTACTTAATAGTATTGAAAATTGTGAACTGTTTATTAAGAAAAATAACAAGATTGCAATCATGGGTGCTTTTTGTCATTGCATTATTTTTTTCAGAACTATTTCTTTGTGTATTTCATTTGTTTCTTGGTTTGATTGGGGTTAAACGTCGTACTCAAGGGTATTTCGACTTATATGATGACATGCCAGCCCAATGGGTGAAGGAAATCACCCTTGACACCACTAGCAACAAACAAAGACAAGACAGGACAAATAGACACCAAAAATAGATTGGCTTCCTGTTCCCATTTAGCTCTGAGAGCACCAAGGCAACATGAAGCTACCTCCGAAGACTTGCTTTATGTATTTGAAGATGCCACCCTATTACATGTTTACATCTTCCTTGGCAATATAATTAATTAATTTGTCTAAATGTTGTCTTATTTGTATGTTTCAGAGGACGGATCGGCCTCCAAAAGATCGCAATATAGCAGAGACAGATCCTCAGAAATTTGCTGCTCTTTTAATAGATCGTTTACAAATTGTGTTCAAAGAGAGAGAAAATGAAGAAAAAATGGAAGAATCATTGCGCATGTGTGAGGTATGTCCAGTCTTTAAGTTTATTTCATCCCAAGAAAAACAAAAATGGTTTATCTTTTTTTAAACAATAAAAACAAAAAAATAAAAGAGAAGATTCATCTTTATTTGAATACAAAGTCTTTATAAATCACGCCCCGTTGTCAAAACTGCATTGTGGGGAGCTTTTCTGCAGAACTCTGCTTAGGGAGCCTCAAAATGTCCAGAAGGGGGATATTGCAGGCTTTGGCATCACACAGTTGAGAATGTTGACTTATTTAGCAATTGTCACAATGGACAAATGTGTGTGACTTTATTTATAAGAATCACTAACACGACCTTAGAGGTCCGCCTTTACAAGACATCCATTGCTGCTAAATGTGATATACGATTAAAACATTTCCTTACCATGTGGGGGTGAGGGACTCGAAAGAAGGTTGCTTTTTTTGTACTCATTAAACACCCCATTAAAATAACATTATTATTATTAACTATTCTTTGTTAACTCCACAGAGTGAGGATGGTGAAAAAGAAGAATTTTTGAAGGCCTCTAATCCTGACTTTGTGTTAATGCAATCAATAGAGGAGGATAATCCACAGTCAATATTAGAAGAACATTGTTCTAGAATTTGGGATAAATCTTCACATCATACGCCCAGCCGGTCACCCGGCAGACATTCACCAAAATCAAAATCTCCAGATAGGACTTTGAGGAAACCGTCCTCTAATGCAAATACAACCTTCCCGGGTACATTGAACTCTAAATCTCAGCAACGCAAAGCCAAAAAAGACAATTGTGTTTCGATGTTGTCGTTTGATAGTGGCGTGGGGGGTGAAGAGAAACGTGTCCATACTCTTCATTACCACCACCATTACCACCACACATCACAGGGTCAAGGCCGTGCTGCTCTAGAAAGAGTCGCCCAGAGCAGGACGATGTCACATTGGCGCGCAGAACAAACAATGCAGGGTACGAAATCAGGCAGTGGTGCCAGTTCCATTGGACCAAGTGGGGAGGCTTCGGATATGTCACGGCGGAAAGAAAGTGGTCGTCGATCAAATAGTCGGAAAACATCAACAGATGCCAGTAGTGTTTTCGACAGTGGTATCAGTGGTGTTTATGAAAAAGAACCCCAATTGCCAACACCAAATCCATCCGCACCAAATTATGACAAGTAAGTACCCGTGCCACTTTATGCCAGACTTCCATATGGTTTCTATTCTGTACATGTTTCCTTATTATATAAAACCACTTTGTTAACCCACTGTTTCAGTCTTATGTAACATCAATGATGTTATATAGTTGAAAACCCTTCAATACATTTTGTGGCTTGCCCATTTTCCTGTTGCTCTCGGAGCTGGAGGGGCTCATGGAATCTGTTGTTTCAGAATCTTTTTCATAAATATTTGGACTTGTATTTCATTGATTTATATCTTTCTTTTACCAGGGTGATGGGCTGGATGTTAGCGAGTGATAGTGTTACGGCGCCAGGGGGTGGCCATGCTGACTCAGATCATAGCTCCTCCCACAAATGGTCACATAAAGCGGCTTCTTCTTCACCGTCCCCACAACCGCACAAACAGGGGTAAGTTAAACAATGTGTTTAAAATCAGCAATCTGAAAACATTGATTTTCAGGGAAAGCTAGTTTTGTTAAATTTAGACGATATATTGTAAAATCATTAATCTGAAAACAATGATTTTCATGAAAAGAATTTTGTAGATAATAAATTAAAGGCAAAATATAACAAATAAAAAACATCTGCAGCAAAAGTGAAGTTATTAACTTCAATGCCAACATGTTGACTAAAGGAGCACTTTGTTTGTTAAAATCCAGATCGTCCAAGAAGCAACAGGGCCTGAACTCGAGCAATCGTTCAGCGTCTGCAGAGAGGAGCAGTACGGTACCACCTTGGCTACCACATGGAGCTGTATTACCAAATCAACCATTCGTCCAAGACCCTTCCATGCCTCTACTAACCCCTCCGAATACAACCACCCAGCTGGAGGAGGCCAAGAGAAGGCTGGAATCAGAAGCAAGGGTTAAATCAAAGTAAGAATTCCTCTTTGTTTGATATCCTGAGTTTAAAACTTTTTAGACAGCACTGTTTTGGAGACTGTAATGCTGGAGACTTATATGACATGAACTAAATATGTTCTTGCTGAATACCGCTTGAGCGCTACCACAAAGCTATACTATGTTTAAATTATTTTTTGTTGAAGTTATTTAAAATTTTATTGTTCTTTCTTCCACAGTAGATCATTTGAGAGTGTGTCGTCTCGTGACAAGAAAATGCCCCCACCCGTGTCTAGTGCATCACGCAGTAGTACGTTGACAAGGACAGTGCCATCTGGCCTTGACCTTCAGTCTGGAAATGTAACATTACCAAACCTTTCGTCATCTGAGTAAGTATAACTTCGTATTCTGTTTTTTACAAAAGTTTCTCTTGTTTTAAAAAGGTAGTATTTTAATGACATAAGTGCTGTACAATCCCCTAAAATGACAGCTGGTGAATTAGTCCTTAGGATTTTAATTGGAGAATAAAATATATGATAAAGTCGAAAAGATAGTCTAGTTGAAAACAAGATCGTTTATGATTTCACTGTCTAAAGTTGTAACCTTTTATTGTTGTTAACAGGAGAAGATCTGGTAAGAAGTCTAGCACCCCTGTGTTGGGAAACACGTCTGCCCTGGCCAGCCTTCCCACCCAGTCTATGTCTCAGCCAGCCTCCATGTCCCAGTCATTAACTGGACAGACTGTGATAGGTATTTACTTCCCAGGTGATCCCATCCCATACAGACACACCATCCCAGGATCAGACATCACACTGGGACAATTCAAACAACTTGTTGCAAAAAAAGGCCGTTTCAGGTAAGGGTCAATAAATGTCAACATTTAGCAGATTTAAGTTTGAAATAATCAGATTTTAAAATACATTTCAATTTTAAAGGCCCTCCAGCTAAGGGCAGTTTGTTTGAAGTGTAGCAATACAGTCTTTACTTAGATTTGGAGGAAAATTAACTTTCCAACATTATGAAAACGCTTCACATTTTGGTTGTGCTATTGTCAATCATTGTTGGAGTACATTGCCTTAATATAAGTAAAATACCCTAAAGCACGGTGTAAAACACCCATCAATTAATCAATTTTTAAGTTATTCATTTACAAGGGGAGCAATTGCCTCAACGGGTCTGAGTATGCCATGGTTGTCTCCCTTGATTATTGATTGAATAGATCTCCATAATGAAGAGAATAAATGACTAGAAGTTTTTAGCACGATCTTGAAGAAAACAACTTAAGTGTTTTGTTTGATCTTTTTACAGGTATTATTTTAAGAAAAACAGCGATGAGTTTGGATCTGGAGCTGTGTTTGAAGAAGTGGGAGAAGATGCCAATATTTTACCTCTCTGGGAAGGCAAGATTGTGGCCAAAGTGGAAAGTCTGGACTAGACCTGGATATTTTTGTGGTGCTACAACAAACTGTTAATCTTCCCATTGAATTACAGAACCAATTTTGGTAGCCTCTCATCATGAGGAATTTCTCACTATCCGACTCTGGCATTGGTTTCAAAAAACTCTGAACAATGTCAAAAGTTTACTTGTATCCAGTTCACATAGACTTGTACTTACAAGAGATTGTATCCATGCACAAACTTGTGACTTCATGTCAAACTAGAATGAAAAGCCACCAGTTTTCACCTTAGAACAATTCATCACAGATCATTATAGTATACTATATATACACACTATTTATGTATATATGTAAGTATGAGCTGATGTCTACAATTATATGATAATTTCAGGTATAAAGACACTAATGTTAAACCGACTCAGGGCCTACAAAAGCTATTACTTCTTTTATCAAGGAGGTTCGTTTCATGTCTCAGCATGAAATATTGAATACTGCCAAGCTATATATTATAAATAAGGAAGAGTTTGTGCCGAATGCTAGTTTCTGTACATGCTTATGACACGGTGCAAAAATGCAATGTAATTTTTAACGCACCAATTGCTATGTTATTTATTGACAGATATTTTAATTTTGGTGTGTAATGTTATATTCAAATGGAGGGATGTCGATTTGATTTTATGTGGCTTTCCATATCTCCATTTAATTTCTCCACAAATAGCTTTACACAACACCAATATCAGTATAGTTTTATGGAAGAAAGTGATCGACTGTCTCTCCTATCAATGCAGTTATTTTAAATACTTGCAAAACTTAAATCACCCCTATGAAAAGTAATCCAAACTGACTAAATTAGAGGTTTATAGAAGTTTTCCCATGTGGCATTTTCAAAATAATAGATCAAATAAAACATTCAGTGTGATCAGAAATTTCAAGGAGGAATAGTCCATATTAAAGTCAAAATTACAAATTTGTTAGATTTGAGTTTGTTAAAAAAATAGGACTTTTAATCACAACTAGTCCTTTATATTTCTTCCAATATAACAGAGTTTTTCTGGTGTTCTTCCTAATTTTCTTTTGAATCAATCCAGTCTGCTGATTTCTTTGTTTATTGTTGCAAATTTAACTGCTGTGCCTTTGCACACAAGATATATACAAAGTTACTTTTAGTAACTTTTTTATTTTTGCTTCCGAGTGAATAAACTGCTTGTTTGAAAGACGACACATGGTTAAATAGTTTTCAGAACAAATTTATTTTTGATAACTAGTTTTGCCGCTTAGATTTATAGCATGACTAACTTTGTTTCCTCTGACAAAGGGCACTTTTTTGTAGCCTGTCAATGCTGGACGATAAAGATCTTTCCAACTTCCAACACTTCACATTGTATGGTCATGCCTGTGTAAATCACTGTTGGAATACACCACCGTTGTACAAGTGACAAAACCTTGAGTAAGACGAAAAACACCACTCAATGAAGGAAACTGATTTTGTAATATTAAGTTTCGATAATTGAGTATGAGTATAAAAATATTTCACATTAAAAATAATTCTCCTTAAAATTAAATTTCACCAAACCTAAATTGAAGTTTGGTAAATTTTCTTAATATCAATTTCTTTGAATTGTTGGTATGCTTGAATTTCTTCATTCGATTGCCAGAAAATCCAATTTTTTTAGTATGATCATAAAAAGTTTCAACTTAAGTAGATTATGAAATAAACTTTAGTAAAAAAGAGTATTTAACCTAAATCAAGAACATGTTCTTTGACTTCTGAAACTAGAGATATTTTAAAGTATGGTTTTAACGCACTACTAAAGGTGTTGTGTTTTGCTGTCACAACTGAAGAAGTCTGGTCTTATTATAGTGTTAATATAATTATGATCTATTAATAGTGCTGTTTTTTTTTTTTTAATTTTTTTTTTAAAGTTTGTGTCTTTTTTATAAGTTGTAAATTATGTGATTGTCCCTGAATTGTGTGGCTGCCATCTTGAAAATATCTTCTCTGTGATTGGAAAAAAAGACAGTTTCATTTTAAGGAATTATCTGTGTGTACAGGTAGCTACGAGTTCTTTAAAGTGCGAGGTATTTATATTAGCAGCTACACCTGTTCGTTTGTGGAATCCTTTGGGGAACCAGAAATTTCTTCTTTTTTTTAATGTGCAGCAATGTGATTTTTATTGTCAATTCAGTTAAATGAATTGGGCTGAAGGAAGTTGTGATGTGACGAAACTCCCAAAACACCCTTGTTATTTTAGTCATACACCATTCCTTTGTATAGTATTGTACATAGACTCATTAATATTCATGAACATCATGTCATTGCATCCTCGGCCAATCGCCAATCACTACCACAGTAGGATGGTAATATAGACAAAAATAAAGTTTTTACAGTATTTTGAAATACTTAGTTCTGTTTTGGTATTTGTGTATGGTTGTGTTGCTGTATATAATTTCTAAGTAGACGATATAGCAACGTAAATCATTGGGCTCAAGTTTTATTTTACATTTGACTGACGTTTTCAGCGGAGATATGGAAATTTAAAATTTCTTGAACATCATGGGTTTCTGTCTGCCGTATAACTGAACGAAGATTTTCTTGACTGGAAATCTCGAGGTGGTTTTTACGAGGTTCCTTCTGGGATTGCCGTACAGTCTTAAACGGAAGGATGGAGAAACCGACATCACTGTGCACTCGCTGCTGTAGTTATTACAGTTTTTAAATTTCACAGACGATATCACCAATAGATGAACAAAATAGGGTTTGAAATCCTACCGATTGAAAAAAAACCTTTGATTTTTATCCTTGAATCGGAAACCAAAGAAAAAACCGATGGCAGCCATTGGCAGGGTGAATGTGTGTTTGGTATAAGTTTGAACCGAGGAAAATTCTCGGAAGAGAGGTGTACATGTACTTCCATTCCTATTCTGTTATGGCCAAGTCAGTACCCGTTTTGTTGGTCCCTCTCATCTGTATTGCTATTTAGCTGGAAGGCCGTCGTACAATAAATAGTATGTTTAAAGATAAGTCCGACTTAAGACAATATTACGGCATCCTTGACCGACTTTGTAATGCCTAGGAACAAGATATCAAAATTTGGCCTTAGGGTTATCTCCCTTTACCCTCGATGTCCAAGAGAGTTCACCGTATAGCAAGCCCAAAACGTTTCCGAAATGCGTGTTCAATATATATATAAGTTTTTCGCAGTATATTGTAAACACAATTCGGGTGTTATTGAAATAGTTGCGTAGCATCAGCACGGATTGTGCCGTATCCATTATCGCTGATGATTTAACAGTTTTGTGACCTACTTGCTCATTACAAACCAGAGAAGTGAAGTGCTTAGGAATAATTCATCATCTACATAATATAAGTCTGCGGGACTCAATTAGTCTTGAAATTTGAACCTATAGCGTAAATAACCAGATAAGACCTGGCAATAAAGATGTATCATTCAATATAAAACGCGTATGCGTCATAGGACCGATACCTGGAGCTATAGCGTATAAACATGTCATTGGTGTTCGCTTGTATGGTGTTATTATCCAAGGGTGATTCATTTGTATAGCGATTTCGTATTGCCCGGAAACACACAGCAGTTATTATACTCCCGTACTGTTCATCGGCTATTTATATAAACTGCCCTCGTTTTAACCCGCTGAAAAAGGCGATGTTTGTGCGGAGGATGACCTGCTAATTAATATAGAGATCTTTCGATACCCCCAAATACATTTGACAATTCTATATCAAATCATTCAGTTAAGCGATAGATGATATGGAGGAGATGGAAACACCTATAGATGTTTCGTGTCGTTTGGAAAGAATATATTTACAGTATTTGCGTCATTTTTAATTACATGTTCTTAGCTTGAGCATATTCTAGTTCAGTAAAATAAACTGTGTAGGTTGATACCCGTATGTGAACCGACTACTAGACGTGTCACCGGAGTCCAGGAAATCGCCAGCAGGAAATCTGCGCGTTGGCCGAGCGATCTGGGTTGCCGACATTTACCCCTGGCTATTCGATACCTGATTGAGGGTCGTGGGTTCGTTCCACGGTTGGCTGAGCTCTCAACCTGCAGATTTTTCTGATCAACTCGAATGTGTTCAAACTAAGAAAACGTTGTATTCCAAAAATATTGTATTTATTCCTTGTAAAAATAACGTTTTGTGTTGCATAAATATAATTGAATCAAAATTGTTGAAGAAATCTTGATCCACCACAGCAGCATCGCGTGATACCTAAATCATTCTCACTTAGCCGTATGTCTTCAGTCAACACAACACATATGCCAAATATGTACCCTAGACTCATGTTTTATTTGCGTAAATAAATAATAAAGTTTATTAGTTTAAATAAATAAATAAATAGTTTACACGTATGTTCATATACAAGCTATCGGTGAACAATATATGCTGCTCAACCGTAAATATCTACCTATGTTTGATCGGAAATGGTTGAGCAGTCTTGGACAAGGGAAGAATAATTTGGTTCCTTTATGTTAGAATGATTGGTGGTAAGAAGTAATAGGGATGTTCATTTTTCACCGTATTATAAAACAAAAATCATCTTCAGCCAAACATTGTAACTCTTTCTCATTTTCCTCTAATCTCGTTATGAAATCCAGATATGGATTGACAATTTCCCAGCTCAAATGATATTTTTCTTTGAAATATGAAGCCAGATTGTACCGACGTATGGACATTGCTCGATCATCGTGAAAATGTTTTCGGATTTCGCGGGAATTAAGAACATTGAGCTGCTGTTCAGTTGGTTGGTCCTCTTTTATGACGTCCTCGGGTAAGGTTTCCCACGCAACTTCCCCCTCAATTGTCATGTCAAAAGGTTCCCAGTCTCCATACCAAGGAACCTTTTCCAGAAACTCTGTCAGTACTTTCTCATACACGGGAACTGGTTCCCAGGCAAAGCCATTCTCTGGAAGAGACGTGTCAAATGGTTCACAATCTTTGAGCCACGGACGTAAGCTTACCGAATTAATACGGACTTCTGAAGAAACTGGAAACGCTCTTAAATTTGGATCCTCTGAGATGACTTCTGTTTTATTTTGTTTGAAATCTCTTCTATCTATTTTTGTTAGACATTGTGTAAGACACCTCCTATAATCCTTCAAACTGGAAGTCCGAGGTAAATCAGACTGTTTGTTGTCACTATCTCTCAACAGCAGTAGAATGTCTAGCCTGTGATCTCCCCAAAAGTCGAGGGGAGATAACTCCGCACATCTACCTATTATCATAAAGTTGTCGCCCAAAGTAATGTCATCATCTTCTCGTTTTTCCTCTCCGCAAATCAGCGTCGGTGAAGGAACACAAGCACCGCCTCTATTACACATAAATGCCATATCACCTAACAAAGCATTACCCTGACAGCGGCCCAAGGAATTGCCGTCTTCAAAAGTAGCATCACCATCTGTTGTAGAAATATCAACTTCCCCATTTATCGAGGTACTACTACACGCATGCATACCACATTCACAACCGGGACAATCTCTTATATTGTTGTCATTTTCACAACAGCCTATGGAATCGACGCCTGTTTGTCCGTGATGATTATTGTTTTGGGTAAAAGTAATTTTTTTAGAATATTCTTGACGATCATGTGAAGGAAATCCATCTGGTACAAATCCGTCGATGGAAACAAGTTGGCCTGCGTCTAAATGATCACTGTTGTCGCCATTATCATCTGAACCACCAGATATTGTAGCATTTTCACAACACTCGCTACTATCAGATATATAATTGATCTCTCCTTCATCACAAGATGATGTTCTACTATCAATGTCCGGCAACATTTCATCCCAGAGAAAACTTTGTGACCCGTTTGTGTCCTCGTCATTGCACGATGTCATATCTTCCCACGAGTCACTCAGACAGGCTTCTTTCAAAGCACTTCCGTCTACCCCAGTCTCGCCATATGAGCTTCCGTGTTTTCCAAAATAATCACTTGAACTTCTACGGCAGAGGTCTGAGTGGGTTTCATCCAAACCCACAAGGTCTTCTCCATCTTCTGACCTCGCGTCTTCTCCCAATGCCAGTCTTGGACAACTATTGGAGTTTTCATTATCATAAATCTTCGAATCCAAATCTAAACTTCCTGAGCATTCAATTCTATTAAAATCAACATTTCTATCGATTATATTAGATGTATCACAATTATTGTTTTCTACGATATTGGTACTTGGGTTAAACTGTTTCCTTTTGAATACATGTCTTTTGTGTATTATCCACTGTTCTTTTTTATTAACATCGGAGTTATGAATGGAAATATCCCAGGCTGTGAAGCAAGTAAGCGGATGGCGAGATCGAAACGTATCCAGCAACTCTGAAAACGAAAGCAACCCACAGATATGACGAGAGCTAGCGGTATGCTATATTTTTGTAATGTGACAATACCTTTAAAAATATATGTAATATATAAATTTAAAAAAACTAAGCGAGGAACTAAATCGTTGCCCACGCATAATAACTGGTGTTGAAATCTTTAGAGATATTCAATTCTGGAAACTGTTTAACACCGATCAGCGTCACAATGTTGCAGTAGCCATTAAGGGTTAAACAATTATTTTGGTCAAGTATGAATACAAAGGAATATCTTGAGCAGAGTCACAGTGTTCTTCTGGGACCAAACTAAAACTCTAAAGCCACATGTTCAGTGGTATAACTTGTCACCTATCCTGGGCAATATGCATGGATATGTCCATTTCGAGTTTCAGTTGCCCTGCGTGGTAAGTACTGCATCAGCATGCGGATTGTTTTAAGATTAAGCAAGTGGATTTTGGTTAGGGCAACCACATGGTCAAATCTATTTGCCCGGGTGACAGTCTCCCTAGAAAGTTAGGTTAGTTAACGTATGGTTCTGTATAGCCTGACACAAACTCATTTAATAGATCATAACTTATCACCTGTAAATGTTGGTATAATCTCCTGATCAGAATGTGTACAGACATCCACAAGGTGAGTGAGAATTGATGGACATCTCATAGAGGTTGACGATTCTGTTTTAAGGGAAAAATACCAGAGATCAGAATGGACAGTATAGACATGGTTTGTATAACTTCACTTTATAGGATAAATTCTGTCTGGACTGAAGCCGGTTCCTTTAATGTCGATAACGGTGCAGCATGCAGTAACACGATAATCTGACTGGTAAATACATGGACGTATGGTCGCAACCGGTCGAGTCAAATACTTCAGACTGGGCTCACTCCTCCTGTCAGGTGTATAGAGGTGCAGCCATATACGAGGGGAATGACCTTTACAAATAGACGATTAACTTAAAGGGAAAGACAACTGCTAAACTTATTATTTTTATTGCATATTTTCAAAGACAAACATCAGTATTGCACTCGCATTTGAGTAAGCATAGCCAT
>JARDVA010064855.1:0-12065 GCA_030265315.1 Mopalia swanii
ATAACACCAATCCTAAACTTCTGCATTGTTTAGTTTTTCTTTTATGTCGTTGCAAACAGGTGGTATAGTTTCTTTTGCCTGGCAGTTTATATTCTATTTACTGTGTATGAAGTTTATATAACCCTATATTCTCACTTATGACTTCAATCAAACATAAATTATTTTTAAACATCTTTTACTAGAATAACATTCATATTAAGTTTATTCTACTTTATGAAATTGATGTGTATGCAATTTTTTTGTTGTTTGATTCAAATTCCAAAAGAAATTTTATAGTCAATAACACAGAAACCAAATTTATACTATGCCAACAGGTGGCGCCATTTGTTGAGAGTAACCAGTAGGCCGACATATACCAGAACTACTTCCAAGTGACGTCATGTCACATGCAGCAATCACACTAACTTTGATTTGAATTCCACAAGAATTTTTCAAGTTAATATAAAGAAGAAGATAAATTTAGATTTTGCCACCATCTGGCACCGCCTGTAGATCGACATACGTAAAAATCAATCACAAGCAACACCTTGTCACTACATGTATATGTAGGTAAATGTATACTAAGTTTGATTTGAATTCCAAAAGCAGTTTTCAAGTTACGCATCAGTTATTACATTTAGGATTAAGGCGTTCATGCCAAAAAATGTAACATATAGCATAAACTAACGGGTGAATATTATAAAATGGACCATTTTGTTATACTGAATTTGGTGACCTGCAATCCCATCTGTAATCTCGACAGGAATAAGCTACTTGAAGTTAAGCGGTGAATTTGTTTTCAAGCTAGCATGTTCACAACAAATTTTAACAGATGGACAGACACCAAGCAGTCCCTCCCCTCCACTATAGAAGGGGTGGACAATAATGTACCATCCCAGTATCCATCTATATTGATACATGTATGTGTGATTATAGACAGTAGCAAATCCCTGATTATACTATTTCAATTTTTTTTACTTTTCACTCATTTTCTATTTTCATTATTTTGTATACACTTAAGTTCATATTCCAATGATCTCCCTGAGAATTGTTATGTGTAACATACATGGAGCCAACAACACTTATAATATTATCCAGCTATAAAAAACGGCCAATCAATAATCTGTAGCCTGGCTTGGAATCCAAATGATGAGTTTTACAAAGTAAAATAACTTATGATTGCAATAAAGGATACATTTTTTTACACGTCTTTTTTTACAGTCGTATAAAGTTTACTCTACTTTATGAAGTTTATGTGTCTGCAATTTTTTTTTAATCTAACACTTTCATTTCCGTCTGCTTTGACATTTGTTTACTAGACAAAAACATTTAGAAAAAGAAAGATGTGATTTGACAGCACACTCATTCAAACCCTTCTGAACGAAGCCTTTAATTTCAACCCAAAAATATTCAATAACTCATTCGCTACCTCAGGTCAGCCAGGCATAGACCACTGCAGTGTTTTGCTGCAGTGGTGGAGCAAGCTCAGTTGTATGAAGAGAATGCACCCAGACCAAATGTTGTTCTTCAGCAATCCATAAAATAGTTTTTATTGACAAATCAATAATTTTTAAAACAAGTATTATTAAAACAATAAAAACTGTTGTGTTTTTTTTACATTTTTGGTTAGAGAGTTTGGTTACATTATAATATAAGGGTATCAACATTATAATGCAGCATTTTAATCTATTTGCAGAAATTTTTGGAAAAGCCACTGAAATTTTATTTTAAAAAATGCATGAAGGACATAAATCAATATATGACTTTTTGACGAATTGTCATTCAATTGTTTTAAAAGAATTCAAACTTTCTCTTGATTTTACGTAGTTTCAAAGAGAAAAAAAATCGCCGTTTTTGGAGTTCAGCAAAATGCTTATTTGTGATTGTTTTTGTCACTAGATAGCCCAGTTAAAAAAGGGTTATGTAAGATGTCAAACACAGTTCTTTTGTGATATCACCTGTATCCATAAAGAAATAACCGTAGAGAACGTCGGCATCCGTTTGATTTGGCCTCGATAATTCCGAATGCACGGGTCCAGTTACATACGGATCTATTTATGTAAAATCACCCAGCAATCGGAATATTTGACAGAGAATATCTCCTTCCCATCGTTCCTAATCAGATTAGTCCGTTTCTCAAGTTGTTTCAAGCGATATGGACACACGAATTCGGGGGAAAAACACACTTTACACTGTCTTGTCATTTTGACACTTGCTTCCGCTAATCCACAGGTCCGTTTTTAAAGGGCTCTATCTCCTTAAATTCACTCAAAATTTTGTGTTTATGAAACAAAATGTCTTCTTCCATTTGTTTTCAATCAGTTTATTCCATTTAACGAAGGATTCTAAGAGTAAACGAAGCAATATCACAATCAGAAATCAAAGAAAATTTAAGTTTAGCGCTTTCGCTGTCCGACATTTTGTTTTTTCGGGATTCCCAACTGAAATGTCTCCGGAAGTTTACATCTGTATTGATAGCCAACAGAGACGACTATTTCGACCAATGAAAACGTAAAACGAATCAATAATCAGTTGTAAACCCAAATATCATTGGTTTATTTCTGGGAAATCCCCCGGAAGTTGATTTATTTAAGACACACAGAAGCTTTGATGTTTTACGTCTACAGGCGCTCGAGAGGAAATGAAGCTAGCTTTTGAGAGCGCCTGTAGACGCTCGCGGGTGGGAAGCTTAGCCGCTAGGACGCGTCTACAGGCGCTCCTGGTTAAAGAACTACTGCATCTTTATCACTGAATTCATTGTTTATCGTTTGAACGCATACATTGTACCCATGAACCCATTATGTTTTGGTATTCTTCTTGTACAACTGGATAACCATTTATATCATATACTGCATGCAAGTAAATAGGAAGACAAACTTATAACATAAGCATGAGGCTTGGTAATATATAATATTACCAAGCCTCATGCTGGATTTAGTCTAATAGAATAACTAAAATTAAAATTCTCACCAATGCATCTTTAACACCCTTTCCCATGGTAAAGTAACAGTTGGCATATTTGTTTTCATGGCAACACTGGCTTACCTATGTGCCGAGAGAATCAAGAATAATACAATATGACATATTTAAAGCATTTTCTGTCAACCAAAAACAGTCTAGAACAATTGGTCACATTTTCGTTACCCTGATTCTAACAAATTAGGTTATTTCATTCTAACTATTGTGAGAATGAGCCTTTAAAAAAATGTTTGCTAAATATCTTCAAAACGAAAAAAAATATTAAATAACTGCATGATAATTTTTTAGATAATGGCTTTTAGATTGTGCGTGCCAAATTTCACAGATTTAGTCCAAACAGTTTACGAAAAAGAAACGATTTAAACGTTAAAAAATCAAGAAAAGGGAAAACCGAGAAAACAGCCTAAACGAGTGTAAATGATTGAACTCTGGGTTGTTTTAAGAAAACTCCAAATAAATTTAATAAACCACCTGTGTTTTTTATCTGAATGAAAAGGCGAGATAGAGTTTTATCTAATGCATTCTTTTTTTAATACATAATCTAAAAAAATGTCTACAAATGGAAGTTTTAAATGAAATTTGAGTGAAGCGGGTATCGAAGATTTCGTTCACACCTTTGTTAATGGCTATCAGTAGGAGTCCTACTGGGGGCGTGAATGTGTGGTCTAACACCCAGAGTGAATACACATTTGACACATGTCTAAAGCATGGAGCTAAAAAGAGAAGGAGGCACAACTCTACTGGCCAGTACGGCTCACTAACAAGAAGGGCATGCTTTGCTATAGAAAACTGAATGGCCAGTGGGCGTGGCCAACTTTCTTTGATATACTATGTACGATTCCGCCACCCAACAGATCTGAATAGTTTAAGCGCAGCTGATTTTAACGGAAGTGACATTGGAATATGCGCATTTGTTTTCAGTCCATTTGCAGTAATAAGAAATATGCGCGTCTTAGATGTTAAAAAAACTTCTTGTCTTTTACCATGCTACTGACCAGGTCCGATAATTTTCGATTACCGATATCACATATATCGTACTTCAAACATAAGGTGTCAATTTCATCAAATTATTTTCTTTTGTGTTTTTTGGTTATTTCCGCCAATACAACGTTGATGACAATTTTCATAACTGTTCCTGAAAGTATGAAGAAAATGAAAATATAATTGTCATGTGCGAGCAGTTCCTGGATTGAAAGAAAAATGGTCTTCAATTGTCGAAAAACTACCCATTTAAAATATATGGGATATTTTGTCAAAAGTGCGAAATTCTCTATCCTTAAGGCATAAAAGAGCATATTTTCACCACACATGGGTCATCGAAATTTGGTTTGTATCGTAGACGAATTATTTGCCATTTTACAGTATGTAGTGAATTTTGTGAACAGTTCTTCATTAAGTCGTGATTTAACCTTTTGTACGACCTACTTTTGCGTTTTTATCATCTAGCTGTATTGAAGCGGCTATTAAGTCCCACACTTGACAAAAAACATTAACCTCCTGTGACGCTAATCACAGTTCAAATACCCAATTCACGCCTCATTAACGAGTTAAGCTGAGTATATTAACAGCACGTAGGATATCCAGAAAAAGCACCTTAAGATTCTGAATCGGTAACTCTAATGAAAAGCATTAAACATTGGCTTACTCTGCCTCACAAATAAAAACGGTCTTTAGACACCAAGTACTAATTAAAACAAAATAATTAGACCATGATCAAATTCTGACATTATGTTAAATAAGTCAATTGTAAGTGCAAATTAGTACCTAACATTAGACAATTTTGAACATAGGCCTATCGAAATCAAAAACACGTACATTTTTTGTTAAACAAAACTCAGTTAACCTCTCACTCAGCTTTTGGGGTGGAATGTTTGATTGGGGTTTAACGACCTGCGCAAGAATATTTCAGTAATACTGTAGTCATCATATATGATGGGTTGTTGTTTTCTCTGAATTTCACTTTTAAATGAGTGCTGCCCGTATGTAGGCTACAAGCTATGGTTTTTAAAGTGTCGTCGCTATGCATAGTTACTTTCCAATTATCGACAAGATCAAGTACTAAACATAAACTGTGAGAACTTGTATAATGATTAAGTTAAGTATAGATTAACCAGTGACTATTATGGTTATCTATCTATATTTACACTATTAAGATTACACAAGTATGCATGTGTTTAAGTCTAAGACAAACAACGAAAACGTGAATGACGTTTTATAGTTATTATGATGTATTATGCGTTGAAGTAAAACAGAAGCAATCTGAAAAAGTGTTAACAAAACTTTACATTTGATGAAATATATTTCTTCTGTAAGTTTCGGAAAAATATAACTGACTTTTTAATTGTTCTACAGAAAGAGACGATTTCAAAATACATATACATGTGTTATCATATTAGATTGGAAGTAAAACGGCGAAATGTAAACAAAATCTGTTCCGTTTAGATTATGTGTTTGGAGGTTATACAAATCTTCTTTTTTTCCCATCCTGCTAAAAGATTTTCTCTTTTTCTCATTAAAACTTTGCTCCAAGAGGAAAATAACATAGAAATAGGCTCTTTCGATAGGCGATTTGCCTCCTCCCTCGTTATTATGTATTCATTATTTTTGCCTCCTTTCAACTATGTAGTAATTTTTAGTACATGATAACGTTGAGCGTTTTCCCTGGTCTATTGGTCGTACCTGTGAAAGGTGATGTGTGTGAGGTGTGTTGGGGGTTCGATTAGGGGCTTAACGTTATTATGTACTATTTTTTGTGCGGCAGTCGTGGGATCGATCACCTGTGAAAGTAGGGTTTTATCTGTGTACTGGATCGACCCTGGCCTGCCCTGTGAAAAGACGGTTTTTGTGTGTGTGGTGTTAGTTCGAATGTGACCTCGACACGAATGGAGCTATTGGCAACATGTCACTGATAAACCTTGCAATAACTTTTCGGAACAAATTTTTAAATCCGAGATAAATTCCTCTGGATTATCAGCTTTCCATCAATTGTCTGTCTTGCACCCCAATGCCAGAAGACTTGCTAAGCATTTCGATGAAATCATATGTCTTTTAGTTTCTGTTCAATTCCAAATTACTGTCTTGGGATTTAGTGAGAGCTGGCTCAATCCCTCTACGGGAATTGTTTTCAGAATCCTGGTGATAATGCTGTTTCATTGTCTAGAAGCAACAGGAAAGGTGGTGACCTAATATTTTATGTTCACGAGAATGTGAAATCATGCAAGATTGTCAATGAACTGTCCTTTATAGAAGATAACGGCTTGTTTGAGTCTTTATTTCTTGAGATAGCCATTGACGATTCCCGATACATGACTGGTCTAATATACCGCCCCCCCCCCCCCCACGTGCCAGGTAAATCTGTTCACCACTTCAATCAAGCCTTTGGGTGTCTTCGTCAGAATGTCCCATCTGATAGAAATCTTATGCTGATGTGAGATTTTAATATCGATCTTATCAGATACCATTTTTATCAACCTACTAAAGACTTCGTCGAACTTTTCAAATCGTACCACCTACCTCCTGAAATTACAAAGCCATCCAGATTAACCCAGTATTCTGCCGCTCTCATTGAAAAAATCCTTAGAAACTTTTCCGAACGTTCTGTGTCTTCCGGCCTTTTTCTAACTCACATCTCTGACCACTTCTACATATTTGATATTATGCTTAATAAACTACCTTTGACTTACCCCCAATTCATTCACCTATGGCAATAAGTCCCCGGAACTTGTCGAACTTTTTAAAGACAGAATATCGACATGTGATTGGTCTTATGTCACAAACAGCGAAGATGTTGAAGATGCTTTGTGGTTTTTCGTAGCAGCCATTGACCATATTTATGACGAAAATTTTCCCGTTGTGGAAGTGAAATCACATGGCCACAAGATACGCAAACCTTGGGTCACATCTGCATTGCTTCATTTCGTTCAAGAAAAAATAGACTCTATCGCATCTTAATTGTTTGCTTAACAATGCACAGAAAAAATACTTCGAAACTAAATTCAACGCTACTAATAGCAACATTAAATCTACATGGAAGACTATTAATGAACTTTTAGGAAAAAACCGAATTCTTCTCTCCCTGAATCATTTGTTATTAATGGCGTTAAAATCACAGACAGGCAAACTATTACAAATATTTTCAATGACTACTTTGGTTCGTCCCCTCATCACTTGATTTTCAAATTCCAATATCTACCAGGAGCAGTGCGGATTACCTTGGGGTCCCAAACGCCGATTGCTTTGCATTTTCTCATGTAACCCAAGAACGTATTATATCAATTATCTTAAATTTGAAAAATCTTCTTCACCTGGCATCGATGAAATCCTGATTTCTGATCTTAAGTAAATAACATCTGCTATAGCTAAACACCTTGCTCTCATTTGTAATCTATCTTTCTCTTCTTCCACTGTACCAAACTGCCTTAAATTAACCCGAATAACGCCGGTCTTCAAATCCGATGACAAGTCTTTACTAACTAATTACCCTCCTATCTCTGTTCTTCCAAGTATCAGCAAAATAGTTTTAATAATAGCAACTAACATGATCACTTCATTTCTCGAAAGTAATGGTATTGTATCACCCGACCAATATGGCCTTCGAGAAAATCATTCTACTGAACATGCAGCCTATTTACTCTATAATTGTCTATTATCATCCAAAGAATCGAAGCGCTTCAGTGTTACAGCATTTCTTGACATCTCAAAAGCATTCGATAGGGTTAACCACTCGATCCTACTTGGCAAATTACAACATTATGGCTTTCATTTGTCATGGAATAAATGGCTCCAAAGTTACCTCACAAATCGCCAACAGCCACTTTCCATCGAGGATAATCTTTGTGGGTCCCCAAAATAGATTACGGTGTGCCTCAAGGGCTAATTCTGGGGCCAGTTTTATTCTAACTTTATATTAATGACATTGTCTATTCTTCTTCTATACTAAAAATTACTCTTTTTGCTGACGACACTAGTGTCTCGTTTTCATCGCCTTTATATGTTAAAATAACCTAAGTTATGTCAGATGAGCTTACCAAGTTGTCAACATGGCTAGTTGTCAATCGACTTACTCTTAACAAGCAGAAAACTAAAGCGATGATTGTCTTTGAAGTTCCTACTTTAATCCCACTTGTTCTCGACGGCAGTGAGATAACCGATGTTATTCAGTATACATTTTTGGGATTTATTTAATAATCATCTATCCTGGGTCCCGCATATAAACAAGACGTGCACACAATTGTCTCAAAATATAGGAGTGCTTTAGTCACATAAGAAAATACGTCAATAAACAAACATTACTTATATTATATTATTCGTTTGTTCAACCGTATATAACATACGGCATATAACTTTGGGGTAATACTTATCCAACCCACCTGAGTCGCCTTTTCTTCTCCAAATCCGATCAGTCCTTTTATTAGTCTAAGTTGGTAGTATAGCTTGTTTATTGCACATAAGGTGATGCACCACACTCATCTCCTTCCCAAAAACTCCCGAAAATTAACATAATGGATATTATAACAAAAGCAACAAACATGAACAAATGATCCATACACATTGTTCACCAATTTGTGATATGTACCATTCGCATGTCTCACTAAGAATACCAATGTATGACTTTTATCTATCTATGATGTATTGTACACTGAAGAATTTAAATTACAAAAATAAATAAATAAAAAACACAGGTATTTGATTGTAAATGAAATGGCTTAGTGGAAAAATCACAGCTTGTTTTTATCTTACCGATAAAGTGTGTGGTACATACATTTGAGACATAAAAAAACAATCAATAAGAAATAAAACATATCACCAAAAAATTTATGGTTTGTCCCCATTTATACGTTATAGTAACATGTACAGTAGCGGAAACGGGTTGTCCAGTTCGTAAGACTCGTTTTGGGACTGTTTTACTTCCCGCTATTAGAGGGCATGTCTTTGGCTGACGCCCTCAACGATACAGCAACCATGTATACATACATACATCTTTAAATTGAATTGATAACTATATTCTTACAAAAGATTCGTGCCAAGAACTTGAGTTGAGTTTGCTTAATGGATTAGGTACCTACATAATTTGTTTAACTTCACGTAGTCACTTCAACCTTGACTGTCTTGTTTTAATTTCTTATCGGCTTGAAGGAAATGGCCACCAGCTGAACCAATAAACTATAGGTCATTTAACTGAATGATGTTGACATCTAGCTCATTGACTGTTTAGGCCATGTGGCGATGTTTGTATCACGGATCGACCCCAGAGTGACCGCCTTTTATCTTTTCTATATAAACAGGCTGTCTCTATGGTTCCGAGCCCCTGTGATCCAGCCCTGCTGTCAGACCAGCGTGTTCAGGGCTAACGTGCAAACAGCTCACGTACTGACGTGTAGGGTATGCAACAAGAAATGATCCTATCGCCTTGGTCCTCATTGTAGTTCGTCTCCTCCCCTCCAACATCAGGAAACAGTACGAAACACAAAACAACTCGACCACTATCAGTATTAATGCCAAGCTATAGGCTATATCTTTATCAGCCTTTTGAGTTCGGAGGTTTCTATCCGACATCTAACACTAATACCTTTGATGGTGACATTTCGGATCTTTATAGAAAGTATTCCAATCTTACCGTAGTTTGCTTGTTGGGTTTTTCACTGCTTTGCGCTCTTTTGGGTTCGGCTGGCTTAGACCTAAACAAGAGCCATAGCTATGGCAGACGATAGCCAAATAACCGGACACGCAACTCTCAATCACATACCTGTTGATATCTGTTGTCATCGTAATAAGTTTGACATCTTACGATTGTACAGAAAAAATAAAGAATTAGTTAGTAAAATATCCAAGCTTCGTGAAAACTAAGATAGTATTAAGTACAGAAATATAATACTAAAGTATTGAATACTAACATTTATTATTTTTCTATAATTTCTAAGGGGTGTGTTTGATTGATTGATTGATTGATTGATTCGGTCGATTGATTGACACCATGTTTGAGGATACTGCACATATATGGCGGCAATGTTTTCCAACGGTTGAAAGTCACTAGCTCTTAGAGCTGATACGCTAGATAACGCAGTTAGGTTAGCTGATGATTATTCATTGACACACAAATTTTGTTTATAATAATAAACCAAGCCAGTCTTTTACATTTAGAAATAATCAACAGTCAACTAACAAAGGAAACTATTCACCTGCAAACAAAACTTGTCAGAATCAAAGCTAGTAATTATGAGTATGCCAGAGTTTATATATTAACAAACAGGCTCTTTTGACATCTCACTTTTGTTGAAAAGCCTTATAACAAATACAGGAAATATCTGGGCCTTTGTGCTGTTCAGCTATTTTTATTCAACTTTGGTAGGATTGGACTATGGGAGTCAGGCATATTTTCAGAGATAGAGTCGCTTGAGAAGAACTCAGTTAGAAAAACTGTCACTCAAATCTACCTCATTCCGATTACACACAGTCATTTTTTGACTATCACTAATTTTCTTAGACATAGCTCTAGTAACTACGCAAGCAGGAAACCAATCTGGTACCTCATTCTGAATTAGATCGGGAGTCTGATCTTAACAAGGTTTATCCGTCACAAACGGATTAATAATAACTTTGTCCGCAGCAAGATTATTACCTAATAGTAAATTACCTCCCTCAAATGGTAAAGACTGTCTACACCTAGTCGTACAGGCCCAGACACTAAATCTGATGACAAACGAACGTCATGGAGTGGCACAGTGACATAATCCCTAGAGTCTACACCCTTAATAAGTACATTAAATCCAGAAAACGAAATGCCAAAATATCAGCCAGTACAAGATAGAGAGGCGCCTGTATCTCTGAATATCTTAATAGGGATAGCATTGCACAAATCACTTGAAAAAGAGACTAAACCACTATGTATAAATGGCTCAAACAGCTCCATATTCTCATTCTGTGGTGAACTAGTCTTAACCTTAGAGATATTACACAAAGGAGAATTGCCCTGTCCTGTACCTGATGTATTTTAAAATTGACATAGGCTTATTAGGTGTAATGCATAAACCTGTGGGCTTGGAATTATTCTGTTCTTCTCGTTTTCTCTTCAAACTCCAACACATCATGTGACCTGGCTTTTTGCAGAAGTTACACGATACTTTTTTTTAACTGCCTGGCAATGTTTTTGTTTGAGTGTTTGATTTATAATCAGAAGGTTGATTGTTTAGGCTTTGATTCTGACCAGTTTTGTTTGCAGGTGAATAGTTTCCTTTGTTAGTTGACTTGATTATTTCTAAATGTAAAAACCTGCCTTGGTTTATTATTATAAAAAACTTTGTGTTACACAATATATTTTGACCAGGAAAAATCTGGTCGGTCTTCAAATTCTACTTGTACCGGCGACCAGAAAAAAAAACAGGTTTTGGCTGGTCGGGCAAACCAGGCTCTTTTAACAGTGTATAGACTCAAACTTTAGTTTATAACGTATATAATGTTCACTAGAGCTGACTAACCTGGTCAAAAAAATGACAAGGGCTTATACTCTCGACCCATTCTTTTGGCCAGGAAAAACCTGGTTAGGCCTTTTATCCGATGAAGAGCGACCATGTTTATTCTGCTCACTGTTTTCGGCCATGTTTTTTTTACTACACAGTTAGAAGAATCTGGTCGACATGACCAGGAAAAATATGGTCGCCGGCAACCAGCAAAAGCCTTGTTCAGCCTTTACCGACCGGGAAAAAGCTGTTCGAATTTTTTACCAGCCTTTTCCTGGTCGATTCGACCAGCCTTTTCCTGGTCGAATCGGCCAGGAAAAGGATACTGGAATTGGCCTGGAAAAGGCTGATCGACATTTTCACTGGTGGAAAGTTTTTTCCTGGTTGGACACGACTGTACCAGGTTTTGTATCCCCCCGGCATATAATCCGGGGGGATATAGAGATAAGGTTGTCCGTCTGTCCGTCCGTCAGTCCGTCTGTCAATCTGTCCGTAATCATATTTTTGTCAACGCATCTCCTCCTACATTTTTTATCCGATTACTTGAAACTTGGTGGGCATGCTGGTAACCATAGGTGGATGTGCATCTCCTATTGGGGTTGCGCTGTTTTAATTATTTCTAGAGTTATTGCCCTTTTTCACAATATAGAG
>JARDVA010064966.1:0-12065 GCA_030265315.1 Mopalia swanii
GCAACGCTTAGTGTAACATTATAACACTAAGCGGTGCAATCGCAACGCTTAGTGTAATAATTATTACACTAAGCGTTTTTATTACACTAAGCGGCGTAACACAGCTGCAATCAGTAAATTTTTTTAAAACTAAAGAACAGGCCTGTAACCGTGAAACCTAATATATCTCTTGACCGCAGTGGGGGGATAATCCGAGTCACATGTAAATACCTCTCTAGAAGAGATTTGCACCTCAATTAGTGATCGATGTATAGCTAACGTTACGCGCTTTACAACTAGAAATGATGGCAACATATAACTTAAGACCCACTTAGTTACTTTTAATTATATAACAGCACGACACATCTTCATTAGTCCTTAAAGGATGTGGGTAGATACCTTTATCCCCAAACTAACAAGATCCTTCCGGCGTTCGAAGTTCGGACACGGAAATAACCAGTGTAGAGGTAGTTTGTTATGCTTTCGATGCTCTGAAGACCATGCAAGCGCCGATTGTAACAAGGATATTAACTGCCATTAGGCCCATATATGGCCTTCTCCAAAGGCTACCTTTTTACATAAAATAAAATAGAATGCAAGTCAGAAAAAACGTTAACTATATTGAGACAAAGCGCCTTGTCTCTGCTACAGATATTCAAGGGCAATCCCAGTCATATGCCAAAGCCACGAAGAAAGTGTAGGTATGTTGCCACACAGAATTTCCTTACGTGGCCGACTGGGGTGGTCGCCCTTCTGTTGTTTACCTTGACAAATAACACCGGCTACATGTACTTCAGGGCATACTGTTATAATTCATGATCCTCAGCCGATAAAATAAATCACAGTGGAAAACTAATAACAACAAATCTAACACATTGCTGGCGATGTTGTCAAAGGTCATTTAAGCGGATAGCATTTTGATTGGTAAATCCAAAACTAAACGTTTTATATATTCAGATATTTGACATTTTTAATACTTCTATATGTCCTCTTCAGTTCAATTTGTTTTTATGTCAAATGTTTGCGTTCTGCTGATTGAAACTATCGCTCAATACATATATAAGGTGTCAATACATTGTCAATATGTCAACGTCACAACTTTAAATCTATCTATTGAGGCTCCCGTTGTTTTCTCCACTGTACAGAATTGTGTTCGCCAACATTATGCCAAATGTATGTCTTTTGTACGAAAACTACGTTCAGCCATAACTATCTGATAGTTGTGGTGAGTGGGCATATCTTCCATGGAGTGACTGGTTTGTATAGTACTTTTCATCTCCGAGCACACTTGAATCCCGACTTTTTTGTTAAAGAATTTGGCAAGATGGCTGACTAATGTTTTGCAGACCAGTTAGAAAGGGATCTAGTGCTGGATTAAACAGCTGATTAACCACGTAAGAATATTAAAGTTGCCTTAAAGCATTTTTTATCCTGTACCTTGACGAAAAAACGAACCCGCAATTTACTGCCTGATTTTCGATGAGACAGATCTTAATCAATTTCAGCGGGCATCATATTTAGGTCGTGTTTTTGCATGGGTATCTGGATAATGTCAGTTAGGATTGACTGATTTGGTTGGTGTTTTACGCCACACTCAGAGGTATTTCAGCTACGCTATGGGGTAAACATTTTCACAATTTGTATATTTATCAAATTAGGCCGAACATCAAAATGAAAAGAACCGAAAGGGACAGATATAAGGGTTGAAACCGCAATTATATTTAACATTACTTTTTTCACTTCCGTTGTGAAAAACAGTTTAATATTCCTAATCCATATCACATCAAGTCATAAAAGATCTACCCTGTTTTATATTGTAATTTATGACATATGGTAATCTACTTACAGAACCTCATGACGACATAACCAGCAATGTTTTCCCTTCGTCGATAAGCTTCAAGAAGAGAAACAAATTGAATTGAGAAATAAAATAATTATTGGTTTAAAATTGTTAATTTTAGGGAGAACTTTCATCCCTTCCAAAGCGTCGAAGAGGTTTGTGTGTTTGTGTGTTTGATTGGGGTTTAACGTCGTATTCAAGGGTGTTTCACTTATATGACGAGGTATTGTCCACTTCACACTGTTCCTTGTCCTAGTATGGTGGAAAACCGGGAGGAAACCTCGTAAAAACCACCTCCGCGATTGCCGGACTCACATCTTGTGACTCACTCATATACCTGAGGGTCGACAGACGGACTCCATCCTGTGAACGGTAAATCGAACTAGGCGTCAGAAGGCGCGCTCGCTAACCACTACCCCACGGCCGCGGGCCCGAAGGGGTTTGAAATGGTAACCGTCTGCGACAAAAGGGACACACTTGGTTGTGGTTTTGGAGTAAGCAGACAAGCCCTCTCTATGTTACTTACATAGATTGGCTTTTCAAACTGAAATGTTTGAATAGCGTCCTCTGTTGTTTAGAAGGGCGAACCTCTGGGCCAGATAGTTTTGTTTGTCGGTGTGTCCGACTTATTGTTTCTAGTAGTTTGATTTTGCTTTTCTGTCAGTGGTTTAATATTTATAACAGTGTCTTTTGATGTGGCCTATTTAGTTTGACTGGTATTCGTGCTAATAACAAAAGGGCAAGAATCTCCAGTTGGCAAGTTAAGGGGAGTCCGTGTGCCAACTGACACGGACACATTCTTAATGACATAAGCACAAGGCATGACCCATGACCCTCTTCAGGGCATCGAAAACATACCAGATTACATCTACAATTGGTCTCAATTACCGTGTCTGAATTTCTGACATTGTAAACACCTTGTGGGCTTGATGTCTTCCAGTTTAAATGTGTGTGTGTTATTTGTCGGAGGCTCGAAATAAATGTCAAAATTACCACCCTTGTTTCATTAATTTGATATCTGCGGGTACTCATTATAAATCATGTATTGATTCAAATCAACTATTGTATGGATGGCTCCAACCTATAAATATTATATTCATGTTTTCATGATTATGATTTATTGTTTAAACACATTGATACATCCTTTCGTTTTGCTGCATTTTAAAATTCGTATTCTCGTATTTTAGCCCATTCAAACAAAACACAGGCGCAGATTGAATGTTCGTGAACAATATTTTTAATCATATCGAAAAGAAGCGCTCTTCTCTATACATATTGTTTAATTCACGCTGCGCTCTTCTCTATACAGAATGTTTAATTCACGTTGCGCTCTTCTCTATACATAATGCGCAATTCACGCTGCGCTCTTCTCTTTACAGAATGTGTAATTCACGTTGCGCTCTTCTCTATACATAATGCGCAATTCACGTTGCGCTCTTCTCTATACATAATGCGTAATTCACGTTGCGCTCTTCTCTATACAGAATGTGTAATTCACGTTGCGCTCTTCTCTATACATAATGCGCAATTCACGCTGCGCTCTTCTCTTTACAGAATGTGTAATTCACGTTGCGCTCTTCTCTATACATAATGCGCAATTCACGTTGCGCTCTTCTCTATACATAATGCGTAATTCACGTTGCGCTCTTCTCTATACAAAATGTGTAATTCACGCTGCGTTCTTCTCTATACAAAATGTGTAATTGACATATAAATTTTTTTTTGTGAAGCACTGTTATGAAAAACCTACAAACTGCCGAAAAGATTTATAATTCCATGATATATTACCATAGGATCATAGCGAACAGACTACCGTGACTACCAAATACCGTGGATAACGGTCGGACCAATGCTGTATTCTCCTATTGAAGTGGATTAGCACACATTTCGTAGTTGATTAACCTGTATCGCTCTCCAGCTACTTATTATACAATTAGCTGAACTTATTGGGTCTTTTTCAAATTGGTAGAGAAAGACAATTGACAAAAGCCTCCGAGTATCCTAGTTGGCCACTGGTGTTATTGGTTCTCGTGTGATGTTGTTAAATGTTAAAACAGAACGGGCTGTTCGATATTATAAGTTTTACATTATACCATACATCATGTGCATCATAAACATCGGTAACATGACTGAAATCAAATCCTTCATTTGAAGTGACAGGATTTCGATGATAATATTAGTCGACCCATTTCAAAACTGTTCATCAATCAAGACAATGTTACTGTATATGTTGCTCGGGATGAGAGGTCGTTGAGTGGAAGTTAGCGAGATTATTTCCCCATGACACGCCGCGTGTCTGACAAATTGACGACAGTTATGTGGTTAATGAGTTTTATTCACGAAAGCTCCTATTAGTGTAACTGAAGACCTTGGCAGAACCAATACTGACATCATGACGTTAATTAATCAAAGCCAACAGTTCACGTTACATTCTGTTGTATTGTTAACATTTGCTAACTGGAAACCGAAACCTGTTGTGTCGAGGCGTTTAGAAAGTGAGTTTGTTTTTTTTCATGACTTTTTTACTAATTGTTTTTGCCTGCAACCTGTGTGGGACACTGCCTTCATCCATTGCATGTTTGTGATTGGACAGAGGAAATTGGACAAATGTTTCATAATCAACTGGAAAATATTATTGCAGTTTTCGTGAACATTATCTTCTATATGTTTTGAGGACCGCGGCCTTGGCTTACTGGTTAGCGAGTGCGCTTAATACTCCTACTTGGATGTACTGTTCACAGGATCGAGCCCGTCTGTCGACCCTGTGAGTCACACGATGTAGCTCCGGCAATTGCGGGGGTGGTTTTTACGAGGTTTCCTGTCGGGTTTCCACCTTAACTAAGAACAGGAACAGTGTGAAGTGGACAATCCGCCGTCATATCAGTGAAATACTCTTGAGTACGCTGTTTAACCCCAATCAATCAAACAAACAAACTATGTTTTGAAATTATCTCTGGAAAGAACCTGTAAAATCACAACCTTTCTTACCTCTGTGTTCCGTGGACCCCAAAAGCCAACAGACATGCGTTCGTTTGACAAAACATTATAAGTAAGGCTATCACAGGCATTCTTCTGCATTTATTTTAAATTCACATATGGACATTTAAATGGATCAAGTTGACTGCCACATGAAACGTTTACGCCAATATCATGCTGCGTTTGTTCAATTGTGTGTAATCTACTATTACAAAACAAAAAGTTTAGATGTCACCAACATCTTGTCGAATAAATTGAAAACTGTATAATGAACAAAAGGAAAATGTAGGACGTAACTTAAAACGGTGAACTAATAGATTTCCACACATATACAAAACAAAACATTTCGACAAAAAAAAAAAAAAAAAAAAATTGTTTTCTAGATTCTTGTTAAGCCAGTCATTTGTCGGGACGAATCAGCGTATGGAATTGTCTGTATGTTAGTCTGTCCACGTCTTGCTTTCTGGACACTATCTTGAAAACGGTTTATCAGATTTTAGTAAAATTTGGTAGGTTTAAGGGGTTAGTTAAGGCTACATTCGATTTCCAGCACTAAGCTTGAGAACTATCAAACTTAGTAGATGTATTCTGTATAGCAAGATAAAGCCGACTGGGTGTGATTTTTTATGGGTACATTTATCTAGGGCTAAAACCATCTAGAGGAAATTTTGATAGTTTGCCTGTCCACGACACATAGGCCTACTATGTCATATTGCTTGAGAAATGAATTTAAATTATAATTGTCATATTTATCAGCTGTAAGACATTTCACATTCCAGCAGAATACACCTGACCTCACCTGTATACCATTCTACATGTATGTCCAGCGGGTGAGTGCTAAAACTGACGCTGGGAATCCCCCGACCAAGACGGTGTATACCTGCGCTCCGCTGAGGCTCAGTGTGGTGTCTATCGTCTTAAGCTTTTAATTTCATTTCTATCTTTTTTCCATGTCGTGGGTGGGTAGAAAGGTAAGCATTGAATTTTAGAGTATAACAGCCATGCAGACAATTATTAAAAAATTGAATAGCACACTCGCTGCACAAGGACCCACAAGGGTGCTACTGATTGTAACTTACATTAAATTTTGGATATATAAATTCATTGAAAATACGTTCACGACATAGCTCAGCTGAAATAACCCTGAATGTGGCGTAAAATACCATTCAATTAATTATTCTCTAAGCTATTTATATTATCAACATTTGTGAAACAGGCAGGCATATAGTTCAAAATTTGCGTTCCATGTTTTCGTTTTTCGCATGAGGTATGGCTAGCTTCTGTGCATGGTCTCTGATAAACAAGGTCTCTTTTAATACAAACATGTCTTTTTTGTAGTCCGGAAAAAAGTTATGTTAAGCCTTCAACACCTTCGTAGCTAAGCCTCTTGTGCGGCGAAAACAGAGAGAAGGGGGATGCTTTATACATGAAATCCAGAAACGAGCTATTAAAATGTCTATGCACAAATCAGAGACCACGTCCCTTGATCTTTAATGTAGAAAAGTTATGTGTAAATGATAGGTGCTGTATCAATCCCATTTTTCTCCAAGCAGATTTACAGCTGTCACCTGATGTTGTTTGAGCATCGACGATCGGTGCTTTTAGAAGCCGATAAAAGATAATTGAAATGAATGGGGATTCAGGCTAAATCATATCATTGATAAATTTCCCTGTCTTGGGTAATGTGTACCGATGATACATACATCACTTCAAGGGAGTAAACATGGCTACAATTTATTTATTTTTTATCCATATTTAAAGACAACTCCAACGAGTAGCACCCTTGGTCGTGAACATCACGAAGAGGTGTCATATCAACTGAATAGGACAAACACAATTGTCAATATATAATATAGTTTAAACTTGGATCTAAAATTGTAAATATTGTGTTAAAAATTCTAACAACTTTAGTTATTTCACAATCATTCAGAAAATAAGATCTGTCAAGGAACTTGGTAAGATCGCCAGCAATGTTGTCAAACAAGGCCTTGATATAGATGAATGAGCAGAACTGTTGCCTAACAGCGGCAAAGTCCACACATTCACATTCAAAAGCTTGTTTTGTGCATTATTACTGCTTTTTTTTATTCAAAAGAAATCCATTGTAGTAGTTGGTCCAAAAGCTGTTAAACAAAACAACAAAGGTTTAAACCCTCCTGGCAGTACCCCAATGTTGACATGTTGGTTTTCTAACCTTGTGACTAAGCCTTGTTAACCAGTATTGATTAAAAGGTAGTCCAGTCCAAATCAGTTTGCAAGTTCAATTCTGGCTGGGGTTCCCCAAGGCTGAGTGGTTAGTGACCTTCGCTCGGTTTTCGCTGTCCATAGACCCTTACCAATTAGACTGGCAGTTCAAGTCTACTTATAATAGGATGCTTTGAGCTAATTATTTTACATCCAAACATAATATTTCCCCTAAATTGATCATACACGGTCATACATCGTCAACCAAATGAATGGATCGTGTTTGGCGGTTTTGGGCAGTGTCGACAGAAATTCACAACAAGCTTGAACTTGGTCACACAAATGTATGACGATGCTTTGAACAAATGTATGAAAGTGTTTACAAGATTTTAAAGCTATCGATAGACAAACGGCAAGACAGCGAATCACACAAGTAACGGCTTTCTCAAGATGGTGCTTAGCGATTAAGTCTAGAGCCGGTAAAATAGCCTTGGACACCGAAGAGAAGACGGATGAAGCTAAAGGGAAGCATGCAACGTAACTGCTGCCGCTGCCATCCCATCTTAAGACTTTGACCCATTGGTGTAGATAAAGGAATGGTTCTCGTTACCATCCCTTATATCACCAAATCCCTGCTGAAAAAGAAGCGGATATGTTTCCGATTTCTTTAAATCTCTCAGATCAAATAGAAGTCTAAGTCTTGGAAACAACCAAGGCGGAGAAGACAGAACACAAACTGGAGGTGCCATGTCTTCTAAAACAATCCCAGCATTTGCTAGATGTGATCTAATGCGCCGCCCTAAAGAACCAACATGCATAGGACTGCGATCAAAACAATCTGCAAACGATGGATCAAAAACACAAGGTAAGCTTTTAATTTTGTATCATGTTGGAAACAAAGTTTTATCCTCTGATGGTATAAGAATGGCTCGTTTGCTTAGACACATACTCTTAAATTGTGGTGTACGGAACGCCCACAGCCGTATGACCTGATGGTGGACATGGTCTAGCTTTGTAATGAAGTTGTCACGTACTGAGCCGTAGACTATGCGCCCATAGTCCAATTTAGAGGGAACCGAAGCTTTATATAGATTTGATAATGTTTGTTCGATTGGGGTTTAGCGTCGTACTCAAGGGTATTTCACTTATATGACGACGGTTTGTCCACTTCGCACAGTTCATTGCCCTAGTATGGTGAAAAACCGGGAGGTAACCTCGTAAAAACCACCCCCGCGATTGCCGGAGCCACATCTTGTGACTCGCTCATATACCTGAGGGTCGACAGACGGACTCGATCCTGTGAATGGTAAATCGAAGTAGGCGTTAGAAAGCGCGTTCGCTAACCACTACGCCACGGCCGCGGGCGATTTGATAATGTAAATCGGTTGGCACCTCAATCGGTGCTGAACAGGACATTAATAATGTCGAGAGCCTTTGCACATGTAACTTTAACAGCGTCAATGTGGTGATAACTCACAGCCTACAGTCAAAGATAAGCCCCCAAACCTTCGTCCCATTACCTATTTTAATTGTTTTTTTCTAACAAATTGTTAGTCCTGGATTATGATGCAATTTCCATTTGCAGAAAAAAATCCGGACAGTCTTAGCACTGGAAAATTTAAACCCGTTTTCTTTAGCCCATTTCTCAATTTTATTTAGATTAAGCTGGAGTTGCCGTTCTATATTATTCATCTTTTTAGCTCTGTAGCAGATTAGTCGGTCATCTAGGTACAGATAACACTCAACGCACAGGTTGCGAACTCCAGCTAACCTATTATGATACCAAATAGTGTAGGTGAAAATATGCTGCCCTGTGGTACTCCAATCTCATGCTGCTGAGTCGGAGACAGTGGAGCCCAATTAAACAGTTAAATGTGTTAACAATTGTGACACAAATGTAGGTAGAAGACCTCTCTGTCCAACATCTGAGGGGTCTTTTAAATAACCATGCTTCTACTTTGTGTCGTATGCCTTTTCAACATATTCATTGCGATTAAAAACATTTGAAGAATGTATCTAAAGGGGTGATCTAACGCTGACCGACCTTGTCTGAAACCACATTGCATGTTTATGAGTAGGTTTTGTTTCTCAAGGTCAGTAATTAGCCACTATAGAGCTATGGGGTTGTATTAATTTGGATCGATGTGATCTTTACCCGGTTCAGGAACCAGGATTAAAAGTACCCCCCTCCAGGACTAAGGGAATGTACCCGAAGACCATATTTAATTAAATAGTTCCAAGAGCAGCTCAAGAACCGAAGGTGTAAGGTGATTTATAGACTTTTAATATTCAGCATCAGGACCACATTGGCTCTATGAAGAGCAGAATTAAGTTCCTCGTTACAAAATAAATAAAGTGTATTTGCAAATATCGGGAGGGAAGGTTAGCAAGCCATTGCTTTCCTTCAGATGCTGTACCTTAGGTTTGTTGTTTTTACCATTAAGTCTCTGAATCATGTTCCAAACCTGACGCATTGGTGTTTTAGATGTGATGCCGGACACGAAGTCACGCCAACTCTTGTGTATCTTGGTTTTGAGCGTGCGCCCAGTTTAGCTGTAGGCATGCGCACTTGGCTCAAATTGCCTGGTAGTGGATGTTCATTAAAATTACGCTCAATATTTTTTTACGATCTTTTTTTGCAGTCAGTATCATACCAGGGTTCTCTTTTGGACTTTGGGATGCATGGTTCTGTCTGCAGAATATTGTGTTAATAAATTTTCTATATGGTAGGTCATCTGGTGCTAAAATTACCTGTCAGTCAAGCTGGTCCTCACAAATCGTTTCAAATAATTGCCCATCTGCTCTGTCGAATTTCAACCTTGCCAATTCTCTCCAACGAATTGGATGAAATATGCTTAAAGAAAATGAAAAGAAAATGATCGTTGCAGAGGTCATCATGCACTTGCCATGCCCCATCTGTGACAGTCAGATCAATAGCAGAGTATGCCCCATTCACTGAATGTAAAGGGAGGCGGAACCATCGTTAAAGAAGCACAAGTACTCTTGTGACATGAACTCTTCTAAAACCTTAGCCCTTGTTACTGGGAGAAATCGCTACCCCACAAAGGGTTGTGTGCGTTGAAATCTCCTAACAAAAAGGGGCTGGAAGTTTAAAAACAAATGATCAGCTGTTTCAGTTGCCGAGCCACACCTTTGATACATATAAGTAGCAAAAGCCAAACTACAGCTAGTTTGGATGCAGTGGAGTAACGCGAAGATGTATTTCCAAAAAGACGTGACCTGCCTGTCATTTTGAGAAAGCAAACCAGACTCCTAACAGCCTCGCTCAGGCAATTCAAACCATGCTTGATCTAGTGTTTATTTTATCTGGTCTAGCTGTCTACAAGATGCCCTGGATAACGTTGCTTCGATTTTCTTCCAAGTCCTCAAATGCTTTTCGACTATGGCGGTTACCACTACGACGCCTTTTGGGATAAGAGTCCCAGGTTTAAGGGGTATCCCACGCCACTATTTGATATGGGTATTATTAAACAAGCGCTGCTGCTAGGCTGCATCACAGGAGGTTGGCTACGGACAGGATTTTTCCAACAACCAAACTTTTTAATAAGACCTCTCAATCGCAATGGTAGGAACGGGTCTATTAGAGACAGTGCTTCACTGCAGACGAAAATATGACTAATTGAGCAAGGCCTTAATCGTCTGTTGATAAGTGCTCGACCAAAACTGGACCATCTGTCTTTCTTAATGAGTAAATCACAAAAGAAGTGACCCAACCGTCCTTCCGACTAGGGCAACTTACATGCCGCAAATGAGACTCTGGGTTTTTCCCAGACCACAGAAAGTTCAAAGATCAAAGTTCTCAGATTATCAATGTGTTCTGTCGGGGCGTCCAATACAATACCAACGTTCCAAAATTTAGACATGACCAAGAGATTTAGAACCATTACACGACCGATTAGTCCATCCACGGAGAGTCGATAATACCTCAGCTGTTCGGGCATCCCAAGTTATATTTGCTACGTCGCCATGACCTTTTTCGATGCCTAGGACTTTCAGGGAAGTATTTGACCAATTCAAATGGCTTGTCCGTACTGTTTTTCCATGGCCCTAAAATAGGCCCTTATATTTTGATGTATTGATTTTATCCCCGGAAGCTTTTTCATCATAACTGTTCAACACGGGTTGTTTATAATCATAATCTGAATTGGACCTAACAAACAGACAGGTATCGTCAGCATACAGAGTAACTTTCAGGGGGTCCTCTTACGAAGGCAAGGGGACGCCTTGGATACTAGATTTCTTTATAGCGGAGCGCAACACTTCGGCACCCAAAATATACAGTAATGAGGAAAGGGGACAGCCCTAACGAACATCACGTTCTAAAAATCCAGGTTTGCTTAGACAAAAGCAGTTTGTCAACACATACCGTCCAGGGCCTGTGCAGGCCTAACCAGGGTGAATTCAAGTATCCATCACAGATCCAAGGTGGCAAGTCAATGCTTTGGACATGATTTTGTTTTCCAACGAACAAAATACCGTTTGGATGATTCGCACTCGTCGCCCAAGCTGTGATGACAGCCGAATCAAAGGTCTGCTGTTCAATACGGACTTTGCAGTAAAGCTTTTCGTGTAAATCAAAGAGATGGGTTTCATCCTGAGACAACCTAGTCGAAACGTGCAAATAACTTGTATAATGTACGGCTTGCCCTACGCCTGTTGTGAGCTTTGATTTTGTTCTTTGCCCCTATCCCAGAATTCCTTAGCTGACAGAGTTTAGTTTTGTTGTCCGAGCCACTCTTGCACCTACTCTCTCAACACATCACAAAACTGCCCATCGCTCAACAAGGATAGACTGAGAACCCAATAAAGTGGCGCGCGTTCTGTCAAATCTCCAGAATCCAAAGACGCTGCAACGATCGCATGACCAGACGACGGTGATGGATCCTGGTTACTAGAAACGAGATGACCCGTAAAAGATTCTTTGATGTGTAACCATTCGAAACGCTTTGTGATAACACCACCTCATTTTTTCAGATTCATGCCCCTTGAACATTTACCAAAATTAAATCATTGTGAAAACAGTACCTTTAAACCATATATGGCAAATTATAGAAGTTTCAACAGG